>CAJHQP010007920.1:0-29660 GCA_905132765.1 Moricandia arvensis
GTGTGAGAATAGGCAGATTCTGGTGTGTGAGTGATGTAGAAACAGAGTGTGGTCGAAATTATAGAGAAGAGACTGATGAGAGTAAAGGAGAATCAAGGAGAATGCTGCTGGAGAACTAAGAGATTAAGAGAGTATTAGTGAGTATCTGAGAGAGATTAAGTGAGAGTGAGAATCACAGAGAGTATGGACGAGATTAAGAGAGTAAAGAGTGTGGGGATAGTGAAGTAACAAGAGAATATTGAAGAGAGAGAGAACTCCCCTCTGCCTTAGAGGTTTCACAATACACATGGGGTGGCTATATAGCCAGATTACAAATTGCAAGAGAATAAATAAATATTAAAGTACAAATCTACTAAACAAATATTATTGTAGAGTTTCTGATGAAGCCAGGAGGATGCAGCCAAGGTGAATCTCGACCAGAGGGAGTAGATAGTGACAGGAGAGAGATGGGCACAGTCTGGTTGAGTGAAAGTGACAGGTCCAAACTGCTTTCTTCTTAGGCAGAACATGTGACTTTTCTTCTTAATTAAATCTCCACTTGCCTCAGCTCTCTTCAACGGTCTGATGCTCCATTTAAACTTCAAATATGCTTCAGAATATTAATCTGGACGAGTTCCCACCTTCCTTGCCTTCCAAGTCACTCTAGGTTAAGTTTGGTTACTTGGAAGCCAAGACTGTACGGACTGCCTTGTGTAGCAAGGTTGTACAGACCAAACTCTTTTCAGGTATCTATTCTTCTCTTTGTTTTCTTTATCTCTCAGATCAATGGACCACACTCAGCCATGCTTCTTTCTTCTCCATTCTAATAGTGACTTAGTTCACAAGACTGTATGAACCAGTCTCAACTTGGAGTATCCGGATCACTCCTTCTTCTTCTTCTTGTTTCTTTATTTCTTTGGATCATGAACCAGCTTCTTCTTCTGGTGATTATCTTCTCTATCTCAACACTCCCCCTCAAGCTTGACCATAGGATATCCTTGGACAAGCTTGGAACCTTGAAGAAATCCCTCATTAAAACCTTAGTATGCAAAACCCAATGGGACAAAAACATACTAAGGAAAAAGAGTAGAAATCCCCAAGGCCTAGGGATTGGCCAGTGAGTCTTTGTGCCTTAGACCAGTGTGGTTAGACACAAAGAGCTCTGGATCACGGCCCTTTCTTGTGCTGCAAGGGTGAACTCCACCCCTTGCACACATCAACAACCCGGAACTCATCTCTTGGCCGGTTTGGTATCTCCCCTATCTTCTGACTACTCGCCATTCTGATGGGGTTAAGGACCTCCAGATTCTACTCCAGAGAGCTCCAACAATGTTAATCATGATGGGGAGTGAACTCCACTTGAATCCCCCACTTGGTAGACCAATTTGGATCATGAACTCCATCACCCGCAACTGATCTCTAGACCGCAGAACGCCTGCAACTTGTAACTGGTATAACTTCCAAACCGTAACTCCTTTTAGACGGATTCCAATTCGCCGCGTGCCCTTGATGAGTGTAGAATGTAGGGCAATTAGTTTCATGGTCAAATTGTTCATGGTGAGGAAGTTATACTCCTTTTCCTGAGACATGCCAGTGTGAACTCCATCACTAGCATTCTTCTTCTTCTTCTTTGATCTGAGTGAACTCCACTTCTGATCTTCTGGTGAGGCTATGGACGTCTTGAACCTTCAGAATACTCACCAATACCCCTCCTCAAGCATGATCCAGAGATCATAGGTGATGGACCAAGCTTGAAAGGTGAGCAAAGATGAGTATTGGACCAGGAGCTCAACACCTAACCAGGCTGCGCTTCTTCAACCGATCCACCTTTGGTTTCTGCTCCAATGCCTTACACCACACTTCTTATTGCGTGTCTCATGAACCAGAATCTCAACACCTAACCAGGCTGCGCTTCTTCAACCGGTTTCACACACAAAACATCTCTCCATGGTCAGGAATATTCAGACTCTGTAGGCTCTGAACTCATGGGCCTTTTTCTCCATGGACAGGAATATGCATCTTGTGCAGGCTCTGAACAACATGGGCAAAGTCTTCTTCTTTGTCTTGATTTGATGATGGACAGAGACAACCCTTCTGTACCTGAAACATCACTCAAACTCCAGCAAGAATCAGACCACACACACTAGGATCAGACCTTGGTAACTTACCAATCCTGATCCCAATGCTTTAAGAAAATGCAATGGACAGAATCTAAACAACTCATTCAGTTCAAATCCATGCAACCAATTCACTAAATGCTCAGGTATGATAACTCAACAATTACAAGGCATCTAGGCTCAATTTATCACACATATGACAATAGCAGAATGCAATGACAATTTATGACAGTAGCATAGACTAGACAACTCATCTAATCAAGCTACACAACTATGAATGCAACACATGGCCAGAAAACTCTCCTAGACCTTTAACAAAGCAACAAGACAGACACTGAGACTAAGCAACTCACTTAGGCCAGAGACAACACAAATAATTATTCTAGGACAGAAACTAGACACTACCATGCTAGCAAAATTATCACTCCTAGAACAATACACACACAACTCTTTAGTATCATGGGACAGAAACTAGGTGCAATAACTCTAGTACCATTAAACTGTCCCAAAGATACTAAACACATACACAACACAACCAGAAATAATTTAAGCAATTAAACAGGCTCTTATTAGAGTTTAGGAGGTTAACTTACAACCAAGGAACCTGAGCTAGTTCCTTGAACCTCCATGGCTGTGAATCACTTGAATTTGAAGGGCTTGTGGTGTGGATTGACTGTCCAATACCTCCTCTTCTTGATTCTCTCCTTCTGGTCAAGGAGACACTTCAAACCCCTCCTGTTCTCTTGCTGGTCGTGGGTTTTGTTGGTCAGAAACAGAGCTTCAGCATGGCTGGCCAGAGAATGATTAGAACAGCTTAGCTTTAATGCTTCTTTAGTGACCTTTCTCCAAGAATGGTTTCTTCCATGGATTATCTTCAGAATGGACCAGATGAGGTGGTTTGGCTTCTTCTTTGGACTCCTTGAATCTACTGAAGTCGCCATTTCCTTTGAGCTCTCCATCTTAGAGAGTTTGGACCAGTGGACAATAGAATGTACCAACTGGTTTTGCAAGAAACAGAGCTTGAAACTGAAACTTTGATGAAGCTTGCTGGACTGAGCTGAAGCTTTCTTGAGTTACAGAGACTTGTATACTGTCCTATCTTGAGTTCTGGAGAGATTCTTCCCTCTTGGAAGACCTTTTGACCAGTGGATAAAGAGATGTAGCAGAAACTGTTTTGGAGACAGTTTTGAGAAGATGATGATTTGCGGAAGCTATGAAGGTTTCAGGAGCTTGGAAGCTCTGATACCATGTGAGAATAGGCAGATTCTGGTGTGTGAGTGATGTAGAAACAGAGTGTGGTCGAAATTATAGAGAAGAGACTGATGAGAGTAAAGGAGAATCAAGGAGAATGCTGCTGGAGAACTAAGAGATTAAGAGAGTATTAGTGAGTATCTGAGAGAGATTAAGTGAGAGTGATAATCACAGAGAGTATGGACGAGATTAAGAGAGTAAAGAGTGTGGGGATAGTGAAGTAACAAGAGAATATTGAAGAGAGAGAGAACTCCCCTCTGCCTTAGAGGTTTCACAATACACATGGGGTGGCTATATAGCCAGATTACAAATTGCAAGAGAATAAATAAATATTAAAGTACAAATCTACTAAACAAATATTATTGTAGGGTTTCTGATGAAGCCAGGAGGATGCAGCCAAGGTGAATCTCGACCAGAGGGAGTAGATAGTGACAGGAGAGAGATGGGCACAGTCTGGTTGAGTGAAAGTGACAGGTCCAAACTGCTTTCTTCTTAGGCAGAACATGTGACTTTTCTTCTTAATTAAATCTCCACTTGCCTCAGCTCTCTTCAACGGTCTGATGCTCCATTTAAACTTCAAATATGCTTCAGAATATTATTCTGGACGAGTTCCCACCTTCCTTGCCTTCCAAGTCACTCTAGGTTAAGTTTGGTTACTTGGAAGCCAAGACTGTACGGACTGCCTTGTGTAGCAAGGTTGTACAGACCAAACTCTTTTCAGGTATCTATTCTTCTCTTTGTTTTCTTTATCTCTCAGATCAATGGACCACACTCAGCCATGCTTCTTTCTTCTCCATTCTAATAATGACTTAGTTCACAAGACTGTCTGAACCGGATCACTCCTTCTTCTTCTTCTTGTTTCTTTATTTCTTTGGATCATGAACCAGCTTCTTCTTCTGGTCATTATCTTCTCTATCTCAACAAAAAGATACCTTCTGGTGCAAGCTATCCATCTGCCTTGTTAAAAGAGACCTAAGAGACTCAAGGAGACTTATTTAAATGGTTTCATGTCGGCAGAAGAGGCAGAGATCCGTTGGAGAAGGTTTGAATCAGAGATCACATGTTTGGTTAAGGCTTAGGACCTGTCATTTTCAGTCTGAACCTACCAGACCTCTCTCCTCTTTGTTTATTCTTTTCCTTGGCGACTTGTGCCCACTTGTGCCCATTGTTTGTCTTTAAATACTCTGTATTAGGTTTCTGAATAAGGTAAGGGAAATAAAAATCAATTCTGGTTCCCTAAACTCTCTCTCTCTCTCTCACTCGAAATTCTCCTCTCTCTCTTGCTGTTCTTCATGTTCTTGAGCAGAACTCCTCTGTTCTTGACTTAATCTCTCTTTAATTCTCATAAACTCACAGTCCAGAGTCATTATTTTATTGTTTCCTTTTGTTTCTTGTATTTCTATATAATGTAACATATCAGAATGAATGTAAGCAAGGAGAATAATCTCCCTTCTCTCTCTTAATCTCCAAATTCGTCACTCTCTCCCCACTCTCTCTCTAAAGTGTGCAGAAACTAACTCTCTTGTTCTTACTCTGTTCTTCATTGTTCTTCACCCAAAGCTCACATAAACTCAACTATTCTCCTCATATTTTCACAATTCTAACAAGGGTAAGGACAAGGGGAGGCTCGTCCAGCTGAGGAGAAAGGGACAGGAGAGAGATAGTGACCAGGTCTGATGAGTGAAAGTGACAGGCCAGCAACAGCTCTCTCTCCTTAAGCTTAACATGTGACTTTATTCCATATTTGAATTTGAATCTTGTCAAAACCTCTACCAGCGGTTTCCTTAGCTTCTGGAGAACCTCAGCTCGTGTTCCCATCAGTACCTTGCCACTCAAGGCAAGTTAGGTCATAGTAGATTGCTTGTGATCCAAGTCTGTACAGACAGCCTTCTTTCTCTCAAGTAATCAGACTCTTCTCTTCTTCTTATCTCTTTATTTCATTCCAATATTCTTCTCTTGATTTCCTTTGTGCAGGTCATCTTGATCACACTCATCCATGCTTTTTCCTTGTCCATTTAACAATAACTTGGTTCACAAGTCTTTATGAACCAGTCTCAACTTGAAGTATCCAAATCACTTCTTCTTGTTGTCTTCTTTATTTCTCTTCATCCATACTTAGATCATGAGCCAGCTTCTTCTTGTGGACATTCCCTTCTTTATTTCAACACTCCCCCTCAAGTTTGACCATAGGACATCCTTGGGCAAGCTTGGAACTGAGAGTACTTGCCTCATTAAAAACCTAAGGGTGGAAAACTGTTAGAATGAGAGATGTAGAAGTATTTTACTGCTGGAGAATGAAGAACATGAAGAACAAGAGAGAGAAAGAGAGAGAGAGAGGAATTTCGAAATTCAAAGAGAGAAGGAGAGAGATGATTTTCTTAACTGATATGGGATGCTTACAATAATGTTATATAGACCAAAGAGGACTAAAGAAGACAAGAAGAATAATATTAATCTATTCTGGTCTGAGCCTGAGAAAGGGACAGCTCTTGAACTGCTCCCAAGCTTGGACCACACATGTGACTTTTATTTTAAACTAATCCCACTTGCCTCTGCTCTCTCTCAACGGTCTGGAGGCTCATTTGAATTCAAATCTGCCTCTAAGGATGAAGCTTGGCGAGTCCCACAGGTACATTGCCTTCTAAGTCACCCAAGGTAAAGTTAGGTTACTTGGAAGTCAAGGTTGTACGGAATACCTTATCCAACAAGGTTCTTCATATCAGCCTTATTTCTTCTTCTCTTTGTCTTCTTTATCTCTTCAGGTCAATACTCACCATCTTCGTAACTTCTCCTTCTCATTTATTTATTCATGTCAACACTCCCCCTCAAGCTTGACCATAGGGACTGGTCAAGCTTGGAAACCATGAAGCATTCCCTCATTAAAACCTTAGCTAGTAAAAACCCACTTGGGATAAAAACCAAGCCAAGGAAAAAGAGTAGAACACTTCATGGCAAGAGAATCAGTGACTTGTGAGGTCTATGAGTCCAAGTTTGGAATGGATGAACTCACAGACTTTGGTGCTGGCTGCCTTTGTGAAGATATCAGCCAGTTGATCTTCACTTCTTGTGTAACAAGGTAGAATAATCTTCTGTTCCACAGCTTGCCTCACCTTATGACAATCTACTTCAATGTGTTTAGTCCTCTCATGGAAGACTGAGTTGCTGGCAATGTGTATAGCAGCTTGATTATCACAGTGCATTGTGATTGGTGTTGTAGTTTCAATCCCCAAGTCTTTAAGCAGCCCCTTGATCCAAACCAACTCGCTTGTGAGCTTTCTCATAGCTCTATATTCTGCTTCAGCACTAGACAATGAAACTACTTTCTGCTTCTTGCTTTTCCAGGTTACCAAGTTGCCTCCAATGAAGGTACAATACCCAGTAGTTGATTTCCTATCAACTCTATCTCATGCCCAATCAGCATCACAATATCCAACAATTTCAGTGCTTCCATTGCAACCCATCCAGACACCTTGTCCTGGAGCTTCTCTTATATACCTCAGAATCCTCTCAACCATATTCCAATGATGAACCATAGGAGCTTGCATCTGTTGACTGACTTGATTCACAGCAAAGCAGATGTCTGGCCTTGTGATGGTTAGATAGATAAGCTTTCCAACCATTTTCCTGTACTTCTTGATGTCTTCAAATGGAGTATGTTCAAACTCCCCCTCTCGCAGCACTTTGTAGCCATCTTCAAGAGGAGTCTTAGCTGTTCTTCCTCCAAGGTTTCCTGCCTCACTCAGTAGGTCCATTGCATACTTCCTTTGGGACAGAAACAGTCCTTCTTTAGATCTGCACACTTCAATTCCAAGGAAATACTTAAGCTCTCCAAGATCCTTAATGTCAAATACTGACTTTAGAAAAGCTTTGGTGGCCTGAATCCCCTCCATGTCGCTTCCAGTGATGATAATATCATCTACATATATCAAGATAACCACAATTCCTAGTGGACCAGTCAGTGTGAAGAGAGTATGATCAGCCTCTGATTTTCTGAACCCTCTCCCATTCAATGTGGTGCTTAACTTGTGGTACCAAGCTCTTGGTGATTGCTTCAGTCCATAGATAGCTTTCTTCAATCTGAGGACGTTTCCAGGCTTGACCATATGTTCTAGACCAGGAGGAGGACGCATGTAGACTTCATCTTCTAGCTCTCCTTGAAGAAATGCATTCTTGACATCCATCTGCCACAATTCCCACTCTAGGTTGGTTGCAAGAGACAGTATGATCCTGATAGTATGCAGCTTAGCCACTGGGGCAAAGGTCTCTACATAGTCTTCTCCATAAGTCTGAGTAAAGCCCCTTGCAACCAGCCTTGACTTGCGTCTCTCCACCCTTCCAATTGGTAAGAATTTAATTGTGAAGACCCACTTGCTTGTTACTGCTTTCTTTCCCTTTGGGAGTTCACTCTCATACCAAGTATCATTCTTGATCATGGCATTAGTTTCATCTCCCACAGAGTCTCTCCACTCCTCAAGTTCCATTGCTTCTTCAAAAGACCTTGGAATATAGCTTTGATTCAAACCAGTGATGAATGCTTGATGTTCTCTTGGATAATGGGCAAGAGAACATACTGCTTGGATAGGATGAGCTACTGCCTGACTGTTGAAGTAAACCCTTGTGTTCTTCCAGTTTGAGGGATCCTTCCTCAGCCTTGTGCTTCTCCTAAGTGGTTGAACTGCTTCAGGTTCTTCTTCTTCCTTATCAGATTCAGCTTCTTCATTCTGATGCACTGGTTCTGGTTGTACTTGGTGCCTTTCATCCTGATCATGAGTTTCTTGTTGATTTCCCCCCTTCAGGATCAGGATGTGTGGCTTCTACAGATTCATCGGCCCCATCTTCATCAACTACAACTTCTGGACCAGGTGCATTTTCAGGAGAATTCCTCCTTGTTTCCTGATTAGCCTGAGGCATACCAATACCAAGACTCTCCAATATAATCCTGAGGTTTGTGGCTTTCTCTGATGCTTGTGATAAATCCTTCAAATCATCCCAACTCTTCTCCTCATAATATCCTTTTGTCTCCACAAACTTCACATCTCTTGATATTAAAACCTTTCTTGATATTGGATCATAGCACTTATAACCCTTCTGCGTTGGAGAGTAGCCTATGAACATAGCTTTTGAGCTTTTAGCATCAAGCTTGTTCCTTTGCTCCCCTGGTATCAACACAAAACGTAGGCACCCAAACACACGCAAGTGGTTCAAAGGTGGCTTGGTCTGGTTTAGGACCTCAAAAGGGGACATGTCGTTGAGGACTTTAGTTGGAGTCCTATTGATCAGATAACTAGCAGACATCACAGCATCACTCCAGAATCTTTTTGGAACATTGGTGTGAAACATCATTGATCTTGCTACCTCCATTAAGTGCCTGTTCTTCCTCTCAGAAACTCCATTCTGTTGAGGAGTGTAAGGGCAGCTTGTCTGATGGATTATCCCATGCTGAGCCAGATATTGCTTGAATGCTTGACTGGTGTACTCTCCACCATTATCTGACCTGAGAATCTTAGACATGGGTCTAGAAATTCTTGAAAGCCTCCAGCACCCTGTCCTTTGACTGAAGCAGTGTCACCCATGTGTACTTGGACTTCTCATCAACGAAGGTGACAAAGTATTTGTGATTTTCTCTGGACATACAAGGCGCAGTCCATACATCAGAGTGAATCAGGTCGAAACACTTCTCATAGATAGTGCTAGACCTTGGAAAGACTGTCCTACAATGCTTCCCCAAGATGCAAGCTTCACAATCATCATTTTTAAACACCACGCCAGGGAGCATCAGATTTAAAGCTCTAGTAGGAGGATGTCCCAATCTAGCATGCCATATGGTGCTCTCAACCCCAGTAGATGTACTGACCATGCAAAGAGAATGAGATGATTCAGATAACTTAGTCTTCTGAAGATGATATAATTCCTGATGGCTGTGACCTTTTCCAATTATCTTCCCTGTCTTCAGGTCTTGAAATTCAACTTCATCAGGTCTGAAGACAACTTGACAGCTCAGATCAACAGTAGCTCTTTTCACTGATAACAAGTTTGATGTAAACTGAGGCATATACAAGGCAGTAGATTCCCTATCAAACAACCTAAGGTTCCCTATCCCTTCTATCTTAACCTTATCACCATTTGCTATAATCACATTCCCTGAGGCAGGCTGGACATCACTAATCAAGTTCCTATCACTAATCATTGTTAGAATGAAGAAGTAATAGCCCAAGGAAACAAGTTATTGAGGATTCAAGGCGAATAGAAGAAAATATGCTTTGCAAACTTGAAAATGAAGCTGGTCCGTACAAACTTGATCCACAAGTAACCAAGCTGACCTAACCTACCTTGCAAGGCAGGAAAGGAGTGGGAAGGCTAAATGAGACGTTGGCAGCCTCTCTTAAGTCAAGAAAATCAGTTTTAATTTAAATAAGATAGGCTGGTTTGAATTGGAGTGAGAAGGTCACATGTGCTGCATTGGAGGTTGAAGACAGCTGTCACTTTCACTCCATGGAGACCACACCAAGACCTGTCACATTCTCTCCAACTCTGAATGTGCCATCCTTGGCCTCTACTAAAGAAGGACTCAGTTTATATTAAGGAAAGAACATCACATGTGCATAAGAGAGTGTAGCCGACCTGCCACTATCATCAATGGGAGACTGCACCACCATCTCTCCTCCTGTCCATTTCTCCTCATTTGGACGTGCCATTCCTTGTCTGTATCCTCCTTGGCTGCTTCTCATTTCCTTACAGAATTATTTGTTTAATAGAACCTATATTTAGTCATTGTTTATTGTTAGCATTTGCCTATTTAAAGGCTGGTTGTAACCTAAGGCAAACTAAGTGAGAATTAAGTTTCTCCTTCACTTATTTCTCTCTATTCTCTTACTCTCTGGTTTCTTTACACTCTCATACTCAGTCTCACACGACCTATTCTCATTCTCCATCAATCTCCCTTGGTCTTCACTTATACTTCACTAATCTTACTCATTCTCTTCTCTTGACTACAAACTGATTCTCTCTACCATTCTCTTGTTTACTTACGACCAGAATCATCCATACACCATATTATCTTCATTTATCTGTATTCTCACATGGTATCAGAGCTTCCAAGCTCCTGAAACCTTCATAGCTTCCGCAAATCATCATCTTCTCAAAACTGTCTCCAAAACAGTTTCTGCTACATCTCTTTATCCACTGGTCCAAAGGTCTTCCAAGAGGGAAGAATCTCGCCAGAACTCAAGATAGGACAGTATACAAGTCTCTGGAACTCAAGAAAGCTTCAGCTCAGTCCAGCAAGCTTCATCAAAGGTTCAGTTTCAAGTTCTGTTTCTTGCAAAACCAGTTGGTACATTCTATTGTCCACTGGTCCAAACTCTCTAAGATGGAGAGTTCAAAGGAAATGGCGACTTCAGTAGCTTCAAGGAGTCCAAAGAAGAAGCCAAACCACCACATCTGGTCCAATATGCTGAACATAATCCATGGAAGAAACCATTCTTGGAGAAAGGTCACTAAAGAAGCATTAAAGCTAAGCTGTTCTTATCATTCTCTGGCCAGCCATGCTGAAGCTCTGTTTCTGACCAACAAAACCCACGAACAGCAAGAGAAAAGAAGGGGTTTAAAGTGTCTCCTTGACCAGAAGGAGAGAATCAAGAAGAGGAGGTCTTGGACAGTCAATCCACAGCACAAGCCCTTCAAATTCAAGTGATTCACAGCCATGGAGGTTCAAGGAACTAGCTCAGGTTCCTTGGTTGTAAGTTAACCTCCTTAACTCTAATAAGAGCTTGCTTAATTGTCTTAAATTGTTTGTGGTTGTGTTGAGTGTGTTGTTAGTATCTTAGGGACAGTTCAATGTTACTAGAGTTGCTGAACCTAGTTTCTATCCCATGATACTTAAACATTGTGTATGCATTGTTCTAGGAGTAAGTAAGCTTGCTAGCATGATCATATAGCATCTGGTTCAATTCATTTCATGTTATCTTGTGCTAATGGTCTGGTTAGTCCATCATAGTGGACTGGTATGCATTTAGAATTTGGTCTAAGCTACTGATCCCTATGGTTTTGATGAAACCAGTAACCATAGCTTGTGTGATGTGCATTTAGTTGCTTGTTATCTCATGCTGTCTTGAATTGAATCTTGTGCATTCATATAGCTATTTCTTAAAATTGTTGCTTGATGCCTGTGTACTGTTCTAGGAGATTTCTATCATTGTTTTGTCTTGTTCTTTTCTCAGCTCATTTGTTTGTGTGCTGTATGGTCTAGGCAAGTTTATTAGAGCCAGTTGTGTGTCTTGTTGCATTGCTAGAGGCCTAGGAGATTTTCCTGGTCATGTGTTGCATTCATAGTTGTGTAGCTTGATTAGATGAGTTGTCTAGTCTATGCACTGTCATAAATTGTCATTGCATTCTACTACTGTCATATGTGTGATAAAATGAGCCTAGATGCCTTGTAACTGATGAGTTATCATACCTGAGCATTTAGTGAATTGGTTACATGGATTTGAACTAAATGAGTTGTTTAGATTCTCTCCATTGCATTTTCTTAAAGCATTGGGATCAGGATTGGTGAGTTACCAAGGTCTGATCCTAGTGTGTGTGGTCTGATTCTTGCTGGAGTTTGAATGATGTTTCAGGTACACAAGTTTTGTCTCTGTCCATCATCAAATCAAGACAAAAAAAGAAGACTTTGCCCATGAGTTCAGAGCCTACAGAGTCTGTATATTCCTGACCATGGAAAGATCACTTTTGTGTAGAGAACCGGTTGAATTAAGTGCAGCCTGTTTGGGTGTTGAGCTCCTGGTTCAAAAGACTTACAAGAGGCAGTGGAGAAGAGATTAAGGGAGGAACCGGTTGACTTAAGCGCAGCTGTAGGGGTGATGCGCTCCTGGTTTCAAAACTCAATGATGCTCACTTCCAAGCTTGGTCCTTCACTTATTCTCTCTGGATCAAGCTTGAGGAGGGGTAATGATGAGCATTTCTGAAGGTCCAAGTCTTCCATTTCCTCACTTCAGATCAGAAGTGAGAGTATGTAAGTGGTGGAATTCACCCTTGCAAGATTTCTCATCAGCTTGATCATAGAAACATCAGCAAGGACAGCAACAACTTGGTGTTAGAACAGATGGCCATCAGAGACTACTTGGCAAGAAGATCAGGTGGAGAGGCAAGCTGATTGGAATACTATGAATCAGCCCAAGGCTTGGGAGTTAGAGCAGTTACCTTCTGGTTGGGAAGCTATGGATCAGCTTCTATATGGAGTTAGAACAGTTACCTTCAGTTGGGAAGCTATGAATCAGCCCAGAGCATGTGTGCTTGTACCTGGTTGATAAAGCTTCAAGAAGAGGCTTGAATGGTGATTTCAAAGTACCTACTAGCTCATGAGAAAAGGCAGGCTTTGACTCAATCCCTAAATGGAGGCAAGAATCCAGAAGAAAGGGGGAGACAAGCTCTGATTATAACAAGAAGCTCAAGGCTGATTTCAGTATGTAGCAAGTGGCACTTAATCTGAATGTGAAGCAAGGGTGCCAGATTGCCATCGAAGAAAGGCCATGATCCAGGGTTTGTGAGTCCCTCAACATGATCATAAGGCTCATAAACCCACTGGCCAATCCCCAGGCTGAAGTAGTTGCACTCTTTTTCCCTAAGTATGGTTTTATCCCAAGAGGTTTTCCATACTTAGGTTTTTAATGAGGCAAGTACTCTCAGTTCCAAGCTTGCCCAAGGATCTCCTGTGGTCAAGCTTGAGGGGGAGTGTTAGAATGAAGAAGTAATAGCCCAAGGAAACAAGTTATTGAGGATTCAAGGCGAATAGAAGAAAATATGCTTTGCAAACTTGAAAATGAAGCTGGTCCGTACAAACTTGATCCACAAGTAACCAAGCTGACCTAACCTACCTTGCAAGGCAGGAAAGGAGTGGGAAGGCTAAATGAGACGTTGGCAGCCTCTCTTAAGTCAAGAAAATCAGTTTTAATTTAAATAAGATAGGCTGGTTTAAATTGGAGTGAGAAGGTCACATGTGCTGCATTGGAGGTTGAAGACAGCTGTCACTTTCACTCCATGGAGACCACACCAAGACCTGTCACATTCTCTCCAACTCTGAATGTGCCATCCTTGGCCTCTACTAAAGAAGGACTCAGTTTATATTAAGGAAAGAACATCACATGTGCATAAGAGAGTGTAGCCGACCTGTCACTATCATCAATGGGAGACTGCACCACCATCTCTCCTCCTGTCCATTTCTCCTCATTTGGACGTGCCATTCCTTGTCTGTATCCTCCTTGGCTGCTTCTCATTTCCTTACAGAATTATTTGTTTAATAGAACCTATATTTAGTCATTGTTTATTGTTAGCATTTGCCTATTTAAAGGCTGGTTGTAACCTAAGGCAAACTAAGTGAGAATTAAGTTTCTCCTTCACTTATTTCTCTCTATTCTCTTACTCTCTGGTTTCTTTACACTCTCATACTCAGTCTCACACGACCTATTCTCATTCTCCATCAATCTCCCTTGGTCTTCACTTATACTTCACTAATCTTACTCATTCTCTTCTCTTGACTACAAACTGATTCTCTCTACCATTCTCTTGTTTACTTACGACCAGAATCATCCATACACCATATTATCTTCATTTATCTGTATTCTCACAATCATGTGATGGCTAGCTCCTGAATCTATAATGATGGGTTTAGAGTCAAGAGAGTGTGTACCAGCCTTCTTGGGTGAGATAAGGCCTTGGCAGCTTTGATAAAGGAATCAAGGTCTCTCCTGGTCACTGGTCCATCAATGCTTGTCGCACCATCCGTACTACTCCATGTTCCTCCTTCATTAGAATCACCACAGAGTGCTGAATACATGGTTCTTCCTGTAATTACTTGATGCTCAAACTCCTTGAGCTTAAATGTACTTGACTGGCTTCCTAGGGAACTTGGAAGCTTCCTTTCTTGAATGATATAACTTATCAGACTATTGCAGGGTGAATCCAGGTTTAGGAGAAGACTGAAAACTTTGTCTTGCTCATAGACAGCTTGAAGACTCTCCCATAGATTCCCATAAACATTTTGAAGCTTCTCCCATAAACTCTTGGCGGTTCTAAGGTGATAATGATCCTCCAAGATCTGTTCAGAAAGAGAGCTGTGTATAATTCCAAGTGTTTGCTGTTCCTCTTGAACCCACTTGTCTTCATGCTTTAGGCAAGTAGCCTGAATATCCTCTTGAGCCATCCTCTTTGAAGTTTCAGCCTCCATGATATGGCTGTCCCAAAGTCCATGACTTCCCAAGGTAACTCTGGCCACTCTTGACCATAAAAGATAGTTAGGACCCTCTAGGGTCACTGGAATGAGATTCTCCTTCTTCATTTTCTTGGTCGAAATCATCTTTTCCATTTTTGCAATTTCTGGAGCTGGAAATGATGAACATCTGAAGAACAAGATGAACTTTGTCAAAAATAGAAATAAAAAAGAACTCAGAGATTTAGCGGAAGAAAGAAAAGAGAATAAGAAGAATTAGGTCTCAAGAACATACTGCTCTGATACCATGTTAGAATGAGAGATGTAGAAGTATTTTACTGCTGGAGAATGAAGAACATGAAGAACAAGAGAGAGAAAGAGAGAGAGAGAGGAATTTCGAAATTCAAAGAGAGAAGGAGAGAAATGATTTTCTTAACTGATATGGGATGCTTACAATAATGTTTTATAGACCAAAGAGGACTAAAGAAGACAAGAAGAATAATATTAATCTATTCTGGTCTGAGCCAGAGAAAGGGACAGCTCTTGAACTGCTCCCAAGCTTGGACCACACATGTGACTTTTATTTTAAACTAATCCCACTTGCCTCTGCTCTCTCTCAACGGTCTGGAGGCTCATTTGAATTCAAATCTGCCTCTGAGGATGAAGCTTGGCGAGTCCCACAGGTACCTTGCCTTCCAAGTCACTCAAGGTAAAGTTAGGTTACTTGGAAGTCAAGGTTGTACGGAATACCTTGTCCAACAAGGTTCTTCATATCAGCCTTATTTCTTCTTCTCTTTGTTTTCTTTATCTCTTCAGGTCAATACTCATCATCTTCATAACTTCTCCTTCTCATTTATTTATTCATGTCAACAAAAACCTCATGGGATAAAACCAACACTTAGGGAAAAAGAGTGCAAGCATCTGAGCCAAGGGATTGGCCAGTGGGTTTATGAGCCTTACGATCAAGTTTAGGAACTCAGAAACCCTGGATCATGGCCCTTTTCAGTTGCAAGTCAGGCGCTCCTTGCTTCAGACTCAGTTTAGGTGCCACTTGCTTCAGATTCAACCAGATTCAATCAGCCTTTGAGCTGCTTCTTATGACCAGCACTTGTCTCCCCCTTTCTTCTGAATTGAACAATCCATTTAAGGGTTAACTCCAAGCCTGCCTTTGCTAATGAGCTCAATAGGTACCTTGTATAAGTTTCTGGAATGCTAGTGAGGGGTGCTGATCACTTGAATCCCTCATGCCACTTGCTTTTCAACCAGCCTGTGCATTGTCACTCTTGAAGATTTCAACATGTTGGGGGACTTTGCAACTCCATGATCTGCCACCATCATGTGATTGCTCAGCCAAGAATGTCCCTAGTTGAATATTCCTTGTGTCCTTGCATATAGCTGGCCAGATTGTAAATCACCATTTTCTGGCTTCCTTAAGCTTCATCAACCAGGTACAAGCATACATGCTATGGGCTGATTCAAAGCTTCCCAACTGAAGGTAACTGTTCTAACTCCATGTAGAAGCTGATCCATACCTTTACAACCAGAAGGTAACTGTCTAATTCCCACGCCTTGGGCTGATTCATAGCATTCCAATCAGCTTGCCTCTCCACCTGATCTTCTTACCAAGTAGTCTCTGATGGTCATCTTTTCTAACACCAAGTTTCTGCTGTCCTTGCTGATGTTTCTTTGATCCGGCAGATGAGAAATATTGCAAGGGTGAATTCCACCACTTGCTTACTCTCACTTCTGATCTGAGGTGAGGAAATGGAAGACTTGAACATTCAGGAATGCTCATCATTACCCCTCCTCAAGCTTGATCCAGAGAGAATAAGTGAAGGACCAAGCTTGGAAGTGAGCAACATTGAGTTCTGAAACCAGGAGCGCATCACCCCTACAGCTGCGCTTAAGTCAACCGGTTTCTCCCTTAATCTCCTCTCCACTGCCTCTTGTAAGTCTTATGAACCAGGAGCTCAACACCCAAACAGGCTGCGCTTAATTCAACCGGTTCTTTACACACAAGTGATCTTTCCATGGTCAGGAATATACAGACTCTGTAGGCTCTGAACTCATGGGCAAAGTCTTCTTTTTTTGTCTTGATTTGATGATGGACAGAGACAAAACTTGTGTACCTGAAACATCACTCAAACTCCAGCAAGAATCAGACCACACACACTAGGATCAGACCTTGGTAACTCACCAATCCTGATCCCAATGCTTTAAGAAAATGCAATGGAGAGAATTTAAACAACTCATTTAGTTCAAATCCATGTAACCAATTCACTAAATGCTCAGGTATGATAACTCATCAGTTACAAGGCATCTAGGCTCATTTTATCACACATATGACAGTAGTAGAATGCAATGACAATTTATGACAGTGCATAGACTAGACAACTCATCTAATCAAGCTACACAACTATGAATGCAACACATGACCAGGAAAATCTCCTAGGCCTCTAGCAATGCAACAAGACACACAACTGGCTCTAATAAACTTGCCTAGACCATACAGCACACAAACAAATGAGCTGAGAAAAGAACAAGACAAAACAATGATAGAAATCTCCTAGAACAGTACACAGGCATCAAGCAACAATTTTAAGAAATAGCAATATGAATGCACAAGATTCAATTCAAGACAGCATGAGATAACAAGCAACTAAATGCACATCACACAAGCTATGGTTACTGGTTTCATCAAAACCATAGGGATCAGTAGCTTAGACCAAATTCTAAATGCATACCAGTCCACTATGATGGACTAACCAGACCATTAGCACAATATAACAATGAAATGGATTGAACCATATGCTATATGATCATGCTAGCAAGCTTACTTACTCCTAGAACAATGCATACACAATGTTTAAGTATCATGGGACAGAAACTAGGTTCAACAACTCTAGTAACATTGAACTGTCCCTAAGATACTAACAACACACTCAACACAACCAGAAACAATTTAAGACAATTAAGCAAGCTCTTATTAGAGTTAAGGAGGTTAACTTACAACCAAGGAACCTGAGCTAGTTCCTTGAACCTCCATGGCTGTGAATCACTTGAATTTGAAGGGCTTGTGGTGTGGATTGACTGTCCAACACCTCATCTTCTTGATTCTCTCCTTCTGGTCAAGGAGACACTTCAAACCCCTCCTGTCCTCTTGCTGGTCGTGGGTTTTGTTGGCCAGAAACAGAGCTTCAGCATGGC
This sequence comes from Moricandia arvensis, assembly GCA_905132765.1. Taxonomy (NCBI): domain Eukaryota; kingdom Viridiplantae; phylum Streptophyta; class Magnoliopsida; order Brassicales; family Brassicaceae; genus Moricandia; species Moricandia arvensis. Next base: position 17,761 of record CAJHQP010007920.1, read on the forward strand.
TAGCCAGAGAGTGATTAGAACAGCTTAGCTTTAATGCTTCTTTAGTGACCTTTCTCCAAGAATGGTTTCTTCCATGGATTATCTTCAGCATTTTTGACCAGAAGTGGTGTTTTGGATTCTTATTTGGACTCCTTGAAGCTACTGAAGTCGCCATTTCCTTTGAGCTCTCCATCTTAGAGAGTTTGGACCAGTGGACAATAGGATGTACCAGCTGGTTTTGCAAGAAACAGAACTTGAAACTGAACCTTTGATGAAGCTTGATGGAATGAGCTGAAGCTTTCTTGAGTTCCAGAGACTTGTATACTTTCCTATCTTGAGTTCTGGCGAGATTCTTCCCTCTTTGAAGACCTTTGGACCAGTGGATAAAAAGATGTTGCAGAAACTGTTTTGGAGACAGTTTTGAGAAGATGATGATTTGCGGAAGCTATGAAGGTTTCAGGAGCTTGAAAGCTCTGATACCATGTGAGAAAAGAAGATGAATAGGTAAAGTAAACTGACAAGAAGCTCCTGGTTATGTTTGAACCAGAGAGAAGGAAAGAGTACGTGATGAAGAGTGAAGGCAAGTGATGAAATATAAGTGAAGACTATGAAAAGAGAATCTGAGAGAATAAGAGATTATGAGTAGCTTAGGTAACCAGAGAGTAGAGAGGAGGAGAATTTCGTGTGTATGAGAGAGAGAGAGAGAAAGTAACCAAGAATATGAAGAGAGAACTCTTCACTCTCCCTTAAACAAATCAATTACATGAGAGGCCTTTAAATAGGCAGTATGCACATAATAAATTAATCTAAATCTAGACAAACATAAACAAATGCTTTTCTGGGAAGTAGAAGTGTCCAAGAGGGTAAGGACAAGGGGAGGCTCGTCCAGCTGAGGAGAAAGGTAAAGGAGAGAGATAGTGACCAGGTCTGATGAGTGAAAGTGACAGGCCAGCAACAGCTCTCTCTCCTTAAGCTTAACATGTGACTTTATTCCATATTTGAATTTGAATCTTGTCAAAACCTCTACCAGCGGTTTCCTTAGCTTCTGGAGACCCTCAGCTCGTGTTCCCATCAGTACCTTGCCACTCAAGGCAAGTTAGGTCATAGTAGATTGCTTGTGATCCAAGTCTGTACAGACAGCCTTCTTTCTCTCAAGTAATCAGACTCTTCTCTTCTTCTTATCTCTTTATTTCATTCCAATATTCTTCTCTTGATTTCCTTTGTGCAGGTCATCTTGATCACACTCATCCATGCTTTTTCCTTGTCCATTTAACAATAACTTGGTTCACAAGTCTTTATGAACCAGTCTCAACTTGAAGTATCCAAATCACTTCTTCTTGTTGTCTTCTTTATTTCTCTTCATCCATACTTAGATCATGAGCCAGCTTCTTCTTGTGGACATTCCCTTCTTTATTTCAACAGATCATAGATGCTCGTTTACTTCTGTTTCTGCTTCTGTTTTAAATAAGAATGCTTTGTGGCATGCTAGACTAGGGCACCCTCATGTTAGAGCTTTAAACTTAATGGTTCCATGTGTTTTGTTTGAAAATAATGATTGTGAAGCTTGTATTTTAGGCAAGCATTGTAAGACTGTGTTTCATAAAACGTCAACCATCTATGAGCATTGCTTTGATTTGATTCACTCTGATGTTTGGACTGCACCTTGCTTATCTAGAGAGAATCACAAGTATTTTGTAACATTCATAGATGAGAAGTCTAAATACACCTGGATAACCTTGATTCCATCTAAAGATAGGGTTCTTGATGCATTTAGAAATTTTCAAAACTATGTGACTAACCAGTTTAAAGCCAAGTTGAAAACTTTTAGATCAGATAATGGAGGGGAGTACACTAGCCAAGCATTCAAGCAACACCTATCTCAACATGGCATCCTCCATCAGACAAGTTGCCCTTACACACCTCAACAAAATGGTGTGGCCGAAAGAAAGAACAGACACCTCATGGAGGTGGCAAGGTCGATGATGTTCCAGGCTAATGTACCAAAGAAGTTCTGGAGTGATGCAGTGTCTACAGCATGCTACTTGATCAACAGAACACCAACCCGAATCCTTGAAGACAAGTCTCCTTTTGAGGTCTTGAACAGGTATAGACCAACCTTGGATCATCTTAGAGTCTTTGGTTGTCTATGCTTCGTGTTAAGACCAGGGGAGTTGAGGAACAAATTAGATGCAAAGAGTATCAAGGGGATGTTTATAGGGTATTCACCAACTCAAAAGGGGTACAAATGCTATGATCCGGTCACAAGGAGGGTACTGGTGTCAAGGAAAGTAAAGTTTGTTGAAGAAAGAGGGTATTATGAAGAGAAGAATCAAGCAGAACTGAAGGATCTTGCATCAGATAAGGCGGCCAACCTAAGGATAATACTGGAAGGTCTTGGGATTATTAGCCAAGGAATGGAGGAGGACAACCTCAAGGTCCCCCCAATACAAAAGAAGAACATCAGGGTCCCCACTTTGACCATGAGGGGGGAAATGAACCTGAAGAGAATACTCAAGAAGAAGAAGAACAATCAGGTTCTCATGATCAAAGTATGGAGCAACAAGAGCAAGAAGAAGGACAAGGATCAGGGAATGATGAAGAAGGACAAGATCAAGAACCGTAAGTTGAGCAACAAGAGCAACAACTGAGAAGAAGCACTAGGATCAGAAACCCTCCAACCAATTGGGTGAATACAAGAGTTTACTACAATTCTCAAGCAGTGGAGCATCCTTCTCGTGTCTCATGCTCTCTTGCTCACTACCCTGAAGATCATTGTGTGCTGATGGTTAACCTAGATCAGAGCTACATTCCAAAGTCTTATGATGAAGCTATGAAGGATAAAGAATGGAAGGAGTCAGTTGGTGCTGAAGCAAACGCCATGATCAAAAATTATACATGGTATGAGAGTGAACTTCCAAGAGGAAAGAAGGCAGTGTCAAGTAGGTGGATCTTCACCATCAATTATCTTGCAAACGGGAAGATAGACAGGAAGAAGACTAGACTAGTTGCAAGGGGATTCACTCAGACTTATGGTGAAGACTACCTAGACACTTTTGCTCCGGTTGCAAAGCTTCATACTATCAGAATAGTTTTGTCAGTTGCGGTTAATCTAAGATGGGGTCTATGGCAAATGGATGTGAAGAATGCGTTTCTTCAAGGAGAACTTGAAGATGAAGTGTATATGTATCCTCCACCGGGTCTTGAACACTTGGTAAAAGAAGGGAATGTCTTAAGGCTGAAGAAGGCTATATATGGTCTCAAGCAGTCTCCAAGAGCCTGGTACAACAAACTGAGTACTACCTTGAATGGGAGAGGCTTCAAGAGATCCGAGCTCGACCACACCCTCTTCACTCTCACATCTCCCTCAGGTATCATTGTCCTTCTAGTATATGTTGATGATATCATCATTACTGGAAGTGACAAGGAAGGTATACAAGCTACTAAAGACTACTTGAAATCTGTATTTGAAATTAAAGATTTGGGAGAGATGAAATACTTTCTTGGAATAGAGTTGTGTAGATCCAAGGAAGGTTTATTTCTATCTCAAAGAAAGTATACACTTGATCTTTTGAATGATGCAGGTATCAGAAGGGAAGACATTCAAGACACCCTTGGAAGAAGGATATAAAGTACCACGAGAGGGGGAGATAGAAGACAGTCCACTCTTTCAAGATGCTAAGCTTTATAGAAAGCTTGTTGGTAAGTTAATCTATTTGACAATCACAAGACCTGATATATGCTTTGCTGTGAATCAGGTTAGCCAACACATGCAAGGGCCTAAGGAGCATCACTGGAACATGGTGAACCGGCTTCTCATGTACCTGAATGGAACATCAAGTCAAGGAGTTTGGATGGGGTGCAATGAGAGCACAGAAGTGGTTGGATATTGTGATGCAGATTGGGCCGGGGATAGGATGGATAGGAAGTCGACCACTGGTTATTGCACTTTCATTGGTGGGAACCTTGTTACCTGTAAGAGTAAGAAGCAAAAGGTGGTGTCCTGTTCCAGTGCTGAAGCTGAGTACAGAGCCATGTTAAAGCTTACAAATGAGTTAGTTTGGATCAAAGGGATACTGAAGCACTTGGGGATTGATCAAGACACACCCATGACCATGCATTGTGACAACCAAGCGGCTATACACATTGCCTCCAACTCGGTGTTCCATGAGAGGACTAAGCATATTGAGGTTGATTGCCACAAGGTGAGGCAAATGATAGTATCCGGAGACATATTGCCATGCTATACCCGGAGTGAAGATCAACTAGCTGATGTGTTTACTAAAGCAGCTAGGCAGAAGACCATTGAGTCCATCCACACTAGTCTTGGACTCATGGATCTTACCAGAAAGAACTGATCCCCTCGCCATGGGGTCTTTACTCTTTTCCTTGTTGAGGTTTTATCCCTAAGGAGAGTTTTCTTTGGCAAGGTTTTTAATGAGGAAGATCTCATGGCATTCCAAGCTTGACTTGTTCCACATGGTCAAGCTTGAGGGGGAATGTTGAACAGAGGTCTTAATATGGTAGAAGAAGGCTTATGAAGAGGAGAGGAAATGGTTTGGATCAGTCCGCACATGTCCGTACAACTAGGCCATACAGGCCATACAACTTGGCCGTACAAGTGGGTGAAGAAGTTTACCGCGGACGAGGAAAGTTACCCGGGCAAGAGTAACTCGACCCAGAGTTACTCTTACTAGTTACCAAGCGGACCAAGCTTGACTGAGGCGCGCATTTGACAGGCTGGCTCGTGCTGGAAGAGCATCTGGTCAAGATGCCAAAGGAATCTCGCGTGTGAAGCTCTCCAGCCACAAGTTTGAATTAGGCGCGCCTAAGACCGGTTGACTCCACATGCTTGGCGAGAAAGCTTATCCTAAACCTTATCTTTTATCTGTTGTAAACCCTTGCTTCCTCTCCTATATATTTGTAACCTCTGTTCATTAATCAATAACACGAAATCTTCAGTCTCCTCTCTTAGTCTCTCTCAATGGTTTCTAGTCTTTCTCGTTGAGTCTCTTCTTCTTTAGTCTAAATCTCTCTCTAAGTCTCTTATTCTCGTCCTATTCTCTTAATCTCTATCAATCTTTCACGTACATGTGTACGGAATGACTTGACTTGCAAGTCACTCATCTGTGACCTAGAGGAGACTTGAGAGACAAGGAATAGAGGAGCACTCGCCGAGTTTGAATATTCAGACAGAAGAGGGATCCGTTGGAGGCAAGAAGACAAAGGGTGAATTGTTTATAGTAAAAGTCACATGTGCTCAGCTCACCCACTTGCAGGCAGACCGTTCAGGACCTGTCCCTTTCCCTCTCCCGCATCTCGTCCAGAGCAACATTATTTTAATGTATTCCTTTTGTTTATTCATTTATGGGCAGAAGGCATCTTGCCTATTTAGGCTCTTGTAAACCTGTTTATTCAGAAGCAAGGAAAAAGAATCCTTCCTCATTCTCTATTCTCTCTCGAGTTCAAACAGCAAACCTCTCTCTCTTTCTTCTTCTCTCGAATCAAATACACTCTCTCTCTCCTGTTCTTGAGTGTTCTTCCTCATATTCTTCATAAACTTACATGGTATCAGAGCCATTTGGCTCCTAAACCTAAATTTTCTTCCGCAAAACTACTCTACTCTCTTCCCTCTTTCTTTTCATCCGATCAGTTCTTGAATTTCTTGAAGAACATTCTTTTATCCAGTGGATAATAGCTCTGTTCTTGCGAGTTCATCAACTGTTCTTCATCTTTTCTCACCTTCCTTTCTCAATACAAACAAAGTAAACTGGTTCTGTTCTATTCTCTGGTTACTCCAGTATTCAGAAATGAAGATTTGAGTAAAAAAGAGTAGAACTTGTTTGTATGATCAAACAAGTTTCAGATCAAACTGAGTATGCAATCTGTTTTAGTAAGCAAACTGAGAGAAAAGAAGTATTTCTGAATAACTCTCTTTTTCTTAATTGTTACACATTATTGTACAACTTAATTATATAGATAAAACTACAGCCAAAACCACTTGCCAAAACCACTGGCCAAAACCATGAGCTAATGATGAAAACAAGAGGTGCATTCTGAGCAGAAAATATCTAGCCACTGTTTTTGACTTTCTTGACCTGCTTGCTTGCTTACTTGCATTCTATCTGAGTGTTGAACCACGTCCTGGACTTCATGACCTGCTTGCTTGCTTACTTGTATGCTGTCTGCTTGTTGGGCCACGTTCTGGGCTTCACACTCTTCAGTTTCTTTACTCTTCTCTTGGTTACAGCCCAATGGATCACTTAGCTTTCTCTTCTTGGACTCATTCTCCTTCTCAGCTATACAGCCCAATATCAGTGAAGAGGTGTGTGCTTGCTTTCTTTCAACATTCCCCCTCAAGATTGGCTGGTGGAGATCCAATAAGCCGATCTTGCGATGAAGAGCATCACACACCTTTGATGAAGTTGCCTTTGTAAAGATGTCAGCAACCTGATCAGAGCTCTTCACATAAGATGGAATGATCACACCTTCTTGAACCTTTTCTCTGATATAGTGGCAGTCCACTTCAATATGCTTTGTTCTTTCATGGAATACTGAATTAGATGCAATGTGGATTTCTGCTTGATTATCACAGTGTAAGACAATTGGTTGCGATGATTCAACTCCAAGATCTTTAAGCAGATGCTTCAACCATACAAGTTCTCCAGTGATGCTTGCCATTGCTCTGTATTCAGCTTCAGCACTTGATCTTGAGATTACCTTCTGTTTTTTGCTCTTCCAGGTTACTGGATTGCCTCCAATAAAAGTACAATACCCAGTTGTTGACTTTCTATCATTCCTATCTCCTGCCCAATCAGCATCACAATAGCCAACAATATCAGTATTTGAATTGCATCCCATCCAAATACCTTTGCCAGGTGTGCCTTTGATGTATCTCAAGATCCTTTCCACCATTCTCCAATGATGTCTGTTTGGAGCATGCATATGTTGACTCACTTGATTCACTGCAAAGCATAAGTCAGGTCTAGTGATGGTGAGATAGATCAGCTTTCCTACCATTCTCTGATATTGTTTCTCATCAGCAGCTGGTTCCCCCTCAGGCTCATCTTTATAGTTCTCTTCAATGGGAGTTTTACATGGCTTAGACCCCAACTTTCCTGTCTCTGATAAAAGGTCTAAGGCATACTTTCTTTGGGAGAGAAACATACCAGTATTAAGCTTGCATACTTCAATCCAAAGAAAGTATTTTAGTTCCCCTAGATCCTTGATATCAAAGGTTCCCTTCAGAAGCTCTTTAGTGTGTTTAACACCATCTATATCATCACCAGTTATGATTATATCATCAACATAGATCAATACTGTTGGAATAATGAAAGAAAGAGAAGAAGAAGAAAAGATGGTTGAAGAAACAATCTGGATCAAGCAGACTTGACTTGCAAGTAAAGATGAAGGCTATCCATACACCACTTGACCTAACCTGACTTACAAGGAAAGGAAGGTGTTTGGGAAACTCTTGGACGTGGCCAAAGCTCCAGAAACCTAAGGATACTTGGTTTGAATTCAAATGGAAGGAGCTGGTCTGATTTGGACAAGAATATATCACATGTGGTGCATAAGAAGAAGGACTGACCTGTCACTATCACACCGAGGTGAATGTGCCCTCTTCCTCCAGTCACTTTCTCTTCCTCTGAACGAGCCAGACTGTCCATGACACAGCCTGCTCCACACCAGTCTGCCCCAGCCAGTTCTGAACCTGCACTGATCTCTCTCTCTCTACAAATTAATTATTTAAGTTTTCATGTTTTATTAGTAGTTTATTGTGCTTGTAAAGTCTTGTACCTTGGCTTTAAAGCCCCCACATGTAACCCACGAAATTCCTAAGGAGAATTGAGCCTCCTCCTTCATTATTCTCTCTGGTTCATACACTCTCATATTCTCTCTAAGTCTCATACACTCTCACACTCAGAAACTCTCTTAAACTCTCCATAATCTTTCATTCTCTCATACAAGGCAATTCTGCCTCATACTATTGTCTCTCATCAATTGTCTTGTTTTCTCTCAACCAGACTCTCACACACTTTCATTCTCACCATATTATCTCTATTCTCACATGGTATCAGAGCATCAAAGCTCCTGAAATCCTATTCTCACTTCCGCAAAATCTCTGTCAAAATTGCTCTTTAAAACTGCCTTGGATACATCTCTTTATCTACTGGTCCAGAGGTCTTCCAAGAGGGATGAACCTCACCAGTAATCAAGATAAGGGAGTATACCAGTCTGTGAAACTCAAGGAAGCTCCAGAAAAGTCAAGCAAGCTTCATCCAAGATCAGTTTCTGATCCAGTTCTTGCAAAACTAGTAGCAACACTCTTTTGTCCACTGGTCCAAAATTCTCCAAGATGGAGACTGAAACTGAAATGGCGACTCCAGAGACTTCAAGGGGTCCAAAGAAGAAACCAAACCACCTCCTCTTGTCCAAAATGCTGAAGAAAACCCATGGAGAAAATTATTGTTGGAGCAAAGTCAATGAAGAAGCGTCAAAGCTAGGCTGTTCAAACTATTCTCTGGCCAATAAAGCTGAAGCTTATTCTGTGATCCCCAAGAACCACGACCAGCAAGAGGATAGGAGGGGTTTGAAGTGTGTCCCTGCCAAGAAGGAGGGAATCAAGGAGAAAGAGGTGTTGGACAGTCAATCCACACCTCAAACAACTTCTGTGTCACTAAGCCCCCATGGGGTGGAGGTTCAAGAAACCAGCTCAAGTTCTTGATAAGCTGTGCCTCCTTAAAATAAAGAGAAGAAGCCCATGAGTTCAGATCCTGCAGAAGATGTACATTCCTGACCATGGAGAGATTGCCCACTTCCCAACAACACTTTGGACACTGATTGTGTCCATTAACTCCCAAGATGGTAGAGAGGATGATTGGTGATGTGGAGAGATTGCTCAAGAGGTCTTACCTGAAGCCAAGAGGGTGAACAGGAGGTTCCTCAAGAGAGAAAGGCCACAATTCAAGCCAAGAGGGCTGTGGTCTCAAGGTGTTGGCTGTCATTGGCTTCCAACTCAAGCTTGGCCATATACTCTCATTCTCTGGTCAAGCTTGAGGAGGGGTGTTAATGAGAAGCCAATGACCCATTGTTGAAGCTGAAGCAAAGGAAAAAGTGTAGTTGACCAGGGATATACTTGGCTGAGCAAAGAGAAGGGAGTTCACAGAAAAGATGGCAGCTAACTCTTTGCAAAGTCCCCCTATCAAGTCAGTTCTACAAGTCACGTTGCAAGGCCATTCTGAAGAAGGATGAAGTGAGGAATTTAAGTTCAAGCCAGGAGGGCAGACACTCCTCATTATCATCCCAAAGACATGTTGGCTTGATCTCAACCCCTGAAGAAAGCAAGAAAGAAGAAGCAAGGGGGAGACAAGCTGTAAATAAGAAGAAGGTTCAGAAGGAACCAAGTTCAGTGTGAAGCAAGGAAAGGAGTGGCGTCCCTTACTTGCCAATACAGTTGTGAATCCCCAAGCTGGATGCTTGTACTCTTTTTCCCTATAATTAGGTTTTTAATGAGGCAAGTAATCTCAGTTCCAAGCTTGCCCAAAGATTCTTGTGGTCAAACTTGAGGGGGAGTGTTGGAATAATGAAAGAAAGAGAAGAAGAAGAAAAGATGGTTGAAGAAACAATCTGGATCAAGCAGACTTGACTTGCAAGTAAAGATGAAGGCTATCCATACACCACTTGACCTAACCTGACTTACAAGGCAAGGAAGGTGTTTGGGAAACTCTTGGACGTGACCAAAGCTCCAGAAACCTAAGGATACTTGGTTTGAATTCAAATGGAAGGAGCTGGTCTGATTTGGACAAGAAAATACTCTGGAACAAAGACATAGCACACACAACCAAACACCTTCAGATGCTCATAATTTGGTTTAGTGCCATTCAGGATTTCATATGGTGAAGCTCCTCCAAGCTGTTTTGTTGGAAGCCTGTTGATTAGATAAGCTGAAGTCATAACTGCATCTCCCCAATATTCCATAGGAACTCTCTCGAACATTATGGTTCTTCCAACTTCCATAAGGTGTCTATTCTTGCGTTCAGACACTCCATTTTGTTGGGGAGTGTAAGCGCAAGAGGTTTGATGCACAATGCCATGCTTTTCCAATATCCTTCTGAATTCCTTGCTCATGTACTCTCCACCATTGTCACTTCTGAATATCTTGATCTTAGCTCCATATTGAGTAGATACATATTCTTGAAACTTTGTGAATGCTTCAAGAACTAGGCTCTTTGATGGCAAGAGAGTAACCCATGTAAACTTTGATTTCTCATCAATGAAGGAAACAAAATACTTGTATTGATCTCTGGAGGTACATGGGGCTGTCCATACATCAGAGTGAACTAGATCAAAACACTCATTATACATAGTAGTTGACTCAGGAAAACTAACTCTACAATGTTTCCCCAAAATGCAAGCTTCACATCCATGATGATCCTGATCCAGTCTTGGTAAAGCAAGTTTAAGGACTTGGGAGTGTGGATGGCCAAGTCAAGCATGCCAAAAAACGTCAGTACAACCAGACTTCATAGCTGAGTGGGTTACTGCTGGCTGAATGCTATCCAAAAACGTACAGACCATCTTTAGTACTTCCTTCCCCAATCTTTCCCCCTGACTTATTGTCCTGAAACCATACATCATCAGCACTAAACACTGCCAAGCATTCAAGGTCCTTTGTTGCCTTATGGACAGATAACAAATTAGGTGTGAACTCTGGAATGTATAAAGCCTCAGACCATTAGGTGTGAACTCTTATTAAACAGTTCTAGTTCTCCAATTCCTCTAACTGCAATGTCCTGACCATTAGCAATACTAACCTTTCCAAAGTGAGGCCTAATATTGTGTAGCAAATCTGAATCACTAATCATGTGGTGTGAGGCTCTTGAATCTATAATTATTGATTTATGAGTTTTAGAGGCTGAGAAGCTCTTACCAGATTCAGTTAACTTGGTAATGCTCTTTATAAGAGCATCCAAGTCGGACTTCCTCACCACATCATCTCTTGGTGTATTGTTCCTCACTGGATAGTTCACCTCTTTCCTTGGTCGTAATTCAGGTTTAAGCACCCAACACTTCTCCTTGCTATGTCCCATGCGCTTGCAGTGGTCACACTTCAGATTGTAATTTCTCCTATCAGTTTGTTGGAAAGGGCTTCCTCTACTCACATAAGCAGTCTCACTGGTTCCTTGGAAGAGACCTCTTGAACCTTCCTCCTTCTGGATCAGCATACAAACTTCATTGAGACTAGGAAGCTTGTCAAACCTTAAGATATGATGAATCATTCCCTTAAATGATCCATTCAGAGCAAGCATTAATCCAAACACTTGATCTTGCTCACGCCTCTCATTCAGCTCCTTCACATCAGTTGTTGGTGGTCTGAGCAGCTCCAGTTCTGCCCATAGACTCCTGAACTCTCCAAAGAAATCCTTAAACAATCGCTCCTCTTGTTGAAGGTTGTTCAGTGCTTTCTTAACTTCAAAGATTCTACTGAGGTTAGATATGTTCCCATAAACACTCAGTAGAGTATCCCACAGCTCCTTAGGCGTCTCACAGTAGGAGTAAGCTGCAAGTATAGCTGGTTCTAGTGAGCTTTGTAAAACTGCTAAAACAAGTTGATCATCTTGTGTCCATTTGGACTCATCTTGGCTGGTCTCTTCTCCAGCCTTCTCTTTACCCTTGGACTTATCTTGAGTGCCTTCAATATGCTCCCACAAGCCTCGGCTCCTCAAGGCAGTTTTGGTGATTCTTGACCACAACAAGTAGTTGTCTCCTTTGAGCACAACTGGTATTATGATTTGCTTCTGATTTTTCATCTTAGAAAAAACAGAGTAAAAAACAGAGTAGAAAGTGTTTTGAGTATTGATTTTCGCAGCAAACTTGTCTTCAAGAGCTAACACTGCTCTGATACCATGAAGATTTGAGTA
>CAJHQP010007921.1:0-29656 GCA_905132765.1 Moricandia arvensis
TGATCCTATCTAGGGCGTATCACTGCTGGGGTTGAACGTGCCCAAAAACATGGCAACGTGAGTAAATCCGATAGTATCCAGACCTTCGCGGACTCGGAGGGAGATTGGTCTCTGAAAATAAAATACAACAAATATGTATCAAAGATCGAACTCCACCGAAACAAAGAAAGGAGAAAGGGGCAGACTGATCATAGATACTTTCAAACCCATCTGGTCGTAAAGACGGAGGGCGTTTTCCTCTACGGACGCATCGACAACACGGACGAAAAAGAAGTGCTTCCGCCATTCATGGTAGTTCGACACAAATTCACTTATGATCGTCGATCCCCGACCGGGGCCTCAACTGAATTATTGACGATTTCTCGACTGGTTTAAGAAAGGCATCGAGGTGTTTGCATCGAGGATTATCCCAACTCATAACTCAGCACGAGAATCCGACAATGCTGCAAGCCACACAAGTTATTTGACCTATCGATATCTTAGAACAATCAAGAAGTCGCGCTATAACCTCAAAGGAATAGAAACCATAAATGACATTGCGTCAGGAACACCTCATAGCACGTAAAGTAACCATTGGGTGGGAACTTCAGCAACCTCTCCTGCCTCTGGAAGACGAAACTCGACCGTGTTCGGGAACTCGTCAATGGCCTCCCGGATGGCATCCAGACCCATTCGGACAGCTCTTGCTGGGACAACCTTCTACGGGGTGGAAGAAAACCTAGGGAAGGCCCACGTACCTTGGTCTAGGGGGTTTTATGTCTCCCCTGGCAGCCCATTACACCTCGGCCTCCTCAGGATCGACTGAATAGGCCGAGAATTCCACCTTTCGGTACAACATGGTTGTATTGCGAGCTGGAACCATCAGGGAGCGGGACGATCTTCACGAGACTTTGAGGAAACCTCTTCTCCCTGAAGACATAGCTTCCTTTTTACCAAAAAGAATGGAAGAGGGAATAAAAATCTTTTGTTCCTTAAAAAGTTTGTGGAAATATACAAATGAAGAGTTTGTAAACCACTCCACATACTTATAGAAGAAAGGATTTACTTTTTCACCTCCAGGCTTCACACGTCGTATTCCGCCTAATTTCTCCCATATCCTAAAAACGTCACAAGAACTTTCACAGTTCTAACGAGCTGGGGCTAATGGGTCAAAAATCGGTTACGACAGAATCGACGTCAGAAACCACCGGAGAGTGCGTTTGTTGGGTCAAAAATGGTTATTCTCGAAATCAGCATCTAAAAATCGTGTTCTATACGAATACAGCTCGAAATGACTTAGCGCAGACACCAACTCACCCGTATGGCGAGTTGGGACAAGGCCAACTCGCCATACGGGCGAAGCTGGTCATACTAGACCGACCAACTCGCCGTATGCCATACGGGCGAGTTGGTCAGCACGGATTGACCAACTCGCTCATACGGGCGAGTTGGATGGCAGTGACTCGACCAAATCGCCCGTACGGTGAGTTGGATAGTCCAACTCGCTGCACAAGCGAGTTGGTTAGGCACGATACGGCCAATCTCGTCAACCGGGCGAGTTAGACAACACGAGCAATCGGACCAGTTTGGTTCGGGCAAAGTCGGATCGAAATCAATCTAGTTTCCACATCGTCCCTCGTTAACTCCCCTTTTGATACTTGCTCGAAATTATCTTTGTTCCCGTCCTGGATCGGGATTGAACTTGGAACCTTACTGAAATACCTCGTTTTTCCTCGAGAAATGATCGGGTCGATCGTAATGAAACGGATAACGGGTTACTAAAACCCTCAGAGTCACGCCTGCTTCATAAGAAAGATCCTAACTTCACGGGACCGTCGTCTCCTTAGAAAGTTATTTTGATAAAATCTTAGAAAATGTTAGTCCGAGAAAACGGGCCCGACGAGGTCTAAAAGCTCGACTAGAGGCCGCACTCAGCGATTTTATCCCGAAATCAAGCCCCAAACTTTGTGACGGTTTATCTTTTATTTTGCAGGAAAGGATAAATTTTAAGTTCGAAGGGATAAATGTCAAGATAAGAGGATAAATGTTAAGTTTCCGAAGATAATCATGAAGATCAAGGAAAAAAAGGAATATTTCCGCAAAGTGATAAATTCGACCAAGAGCATAAAGGAAAAGAGCAACCGCCTCTAGAGGAGTATATAAGGATTTTGATGGTGATGATGCAGAGACACACAGATAATCTCTACTCAGAGCAAACACAGCTTAGCACTTAGAGCATTTAGGCAACTTTATGTTTTTGTTGTTCGAGCTGCAACAAACTAGGGTTCTGCAGTCTTAGGTTATTAGAACTAGGGATCTCGCCGACAACTCTCATATCCTAGGCTCCTATCCTGTTGTAAACGCTCATACGTAAATTCAAAATAAGACATCTATTTTCTCTATTTTTGATTCTTACTTTGTTTTTCGTATTTACTTCATATTCTGACTGATTGGCGTGTGGTTTAACAAATATCTGGGACCTCTGGGAACTAGGGTTTACCCTGCGTTCCTAATTCAACGGAAATCGACAGTGCGAATTTATGTTCCCACACATATCGCGGACTTTAAAGTGGTACAGAATCAGGGTTGAAATGGCAACACACAAAACGAAAGACGATTAGTCATCGCACCAGCCTTAACTGAGACTAAACCTAGGTCTTTCCCAAAACCCATCACACTGGTCTCTAACGTCTCAAGCATGAATATCGAAAGATACGAGATCCTGAAAGCATGCCTCTTCGTTCACATCTAAACACTCATAGAACTTTTCCGCTCATCTCAAACGAGAAACGAATAGAATGATCTACAAAGAAAGAGTTATGTTTTGAGATGAACAACTCATAATCTTCCCTCTACACGCAACTAGCCCGATACAATCTTAAATTCTCAAATCCTTTCAATAAAAATATTGGTCCTTTCATGCCAAAAGCCGAAAACCAGCAGGGATTCAAAGCCACACGCGGCCAGTCCCAAAATAAAAACAAGGCCACACTTGGCGAATGCAAACATAAACAAAAAACAGAAAAATGACCAAAAAAATCTGCAAACGAGACCTGCAATCTCACTCATCGTCAGTTCCTGCAACCTCACCTTCGACCATCACCTCGTCCGAGCTTGAGGCTGCATTTCGACGACCACCGGCATCAAACTTCCTTCATCTCCCGAGAATGGCGGAAAGAGGCACTAGGATCTCAGACTGCCAAGGATTGTATCGAAATCATCCTAAACCAACCCTCAACTCTTCTTTGCGCGCTGAAAGCCGGGCTTCCTCGGCTATGGAGATAGAGGCGCGTCACCCTGGAACATGTGGACCTTGCTCATTCCTCCCTCACAGGCGCGCGTGAGCCAGATCCCTACTATGGATGGCCGCCAAAGATTGAGGGAGCCAGCAATCCTCGCCAAGCGTGGCCTCGAACTCAGCGCAAAGGGCTGTCTTGGCTTCCTAGATCCCACGAGCCATCGAGTCTTCTTTGCTCTGAAGACGACGCTGGAGGCCAAAAAATCTCTGAAGCTTTTGTCTTCCTTACCTGCTTCGCCTTGCGTAGGGAGCGTCGCAGTCTTCCCAAGATCTCGCTCAAGCTCGCCGATCCGAGTCTCGAACTGGGACTACCTGACGGAATGAGCATCTTCAATACCTTTAACTTATTCTCGAACGCTGATTACTCTTCTCGTGGACTCCGCTAACTCCATCGTAAGGCGCTTAAACTTTGACTGACATTCATTGATCATTCCATCGATGCAAAATACGAATTGTGCAAGACAAATAAAGGGTTAGGGAAGGGGTACAACATGCTAACAGGAAAGATCTTTGAAACAAATCTTGGCACGAAACGGTGGCATCACCCCTCCAGACGGATCCTCCGCTGTGGTGCAGAATCGCTTTACCTCCTTTAACGTATCTTTTCCTCTTAATCGCCTCGCCGGCAGGAGGGTTTCTTTTTTGAATTTTTGGTGGGACGATCGGAGCAGCACTAGGAGCAGGCAGCCCAAAACGATATCCCTCCTAGCCAGAGGAGGGGGGCATCAATTCTGGATCCTTCTCCCTATCCTCAACATGAATGGGAGTCGTGGACGAGCCAATAGGCTGAACCAAAGTTTCCGACGATGGAGGCACTAGCGGTTGAGTAGAAGACTGGCCAATCTCCTTCTCTGCGCTACGCCGGCAAGCTTGTCCTGGAAGATAAGAAGCCAGCTGCATAGGCCGACACAATGCCAAGAGGAGCTGATTTCAAAGGACTCGCAGAAAGAGTGGAATCGCTCATCTCGACGTAAAAAATTTTCTTGTCACCGTGGGAAGAAGATATGTTTCTTACGAATTTTTAGAGAGAAGCAGAGGTAGCTTAATAAGTTAGAAGGTGTGAATATAATGAGGAATGAGAGTTCACTACTTATAGAAAAGTAAGGAGGGATAATGTAATAACCCTCACGATCGGATTGGAATTGGTAGAGAAAAAATATCGCTCGACCAGTTTGGAGTTGCTCCGACCAAATTAACTTACAATTGACCCGGTGAAATAATGTCTCGACGGGACTGTATTGAGGCTGAAAGACCTTTCCTAGATATTTTTGATCAAGTGTTAATTATTATGGTCGATTTATATATAACACTGACGAGTTTATCAAAACCAGGACGAGAACCAATGGACAAAAACATTTGATCGAAAACTGGTCTAGAATACTTTCAGTTGCTTGCAATCATGTGCATTCATGTGCTGCCTGACTACTTGCTTCCTTCCTGACCTGGACATGTGAAATTGAACCCTTCCTGCCTGCTTGCTACACTAAAATTCATGTGAGTTGAACAACTTCTTGAAGTTTCTTCATGTGAAGCAAATGACCTTACTTCGTAGGAGGGAAAACTGTGATTCAGCTCACCACATGTCTCATTTGAACTGAAACTTTTGTTTCTTCTTGCTGAGTCTTCTCCTGCTGTTTCCCATGTCATTATTACCTGGTACTCTCCCAGGTCGATCTCATTCATCTCAGAAACAAGACCAGAAAAAATTCAGAGAGAAAGAGAGAGAGAGAGAAATCTAATAGAAATATCCAAAAAATTCAGAGAAAATTCAAGAGAGAGAAGTGAGCTTGGACGACCCTTTCTCACCCTCTTCTAACTTTAACCAGTGAGTTTTGATATGCTTAAGAGGTGAAGTTTGGCATCCTGAAGTTGATAATCACGATGTTCTTCACCCTTTGATTTTTATCGTAAGATGTGTGTGGATCAGTTTTCTGTGAGCAGTTCTGTTAGTTTAGCTACACTTGAGTTTTTTCTCAATGAATCTGTCCTTGGCTTGATATGGAATGATTAGGTTAGGCGTGGCTTAAACTGTAAGTGGTGTACCAGCTAAGTTCAGAAGGTTGTTGATTTGAATCGGTTAAGACAAGTGTTTAAGCTTGAAGTTTATATCAACAAAGTTTCATCTCAAAGCTTGAGGAAATCGGTAAGTCTTAGCTACTAGTTTAGAGATTTTTTGTTTGGAACCAGTGGAACTGATTGTTAAGCTTCCTGTCCAGATTAGTTTCCTAAGCCCTTATATGGATTGATCTTGGTTCAGTTATGTCGCTTAGATATTTTTAAATGGCCTAGCTGAACTAAATTATCCTTGAACCGAACAGAACTGCATTGAAGTAAGCTGAGTTGAGTTTCTGTTTGAATCGACCTGACTGATCTTGTATCCACACGTTCTGAATCAGGAGTGAAGTTGAGTGTTACTAGTTGAGCCTGAGTCTAGGCTTCTTTAACCAATCTCATGGAATCAAAGGTGAGTCTAGATAGATGTTAATGAGTTATGAATGAGTATTAGTATGATTGTGTACTAAAATGGTTGATTGATTATGTATTGGTCTCTTGACCTATATTTAATTATGAAGTGTTTGCCTTGTGTAAACACTAAAGAATTACTAAGAATTATTCTTTGAGGTTGTCTCGAGCCTTAGTACTTGTTCTCAAGTACTAATATTTATAAGTATATATTAATATATGTAAGTAAGAATCAAGTGAAGTCTTATCATATTCACTCTCCCTAAAGTCTCTGCATTACCGTGACTTGGTCCTGCGAATGGAAACAAGGTCATGAAGACACGATGATGGGGTAGCACCCTGGAGGCCGTGTACTGCATGACGATGGCAGTCTCGAATGTTCATAGGGGATCGAGGATGATGGTAATGCTTAACTCACTAGCTACGGTTAGCCTTTGTGGTTTATCGGGTCTAGTATATATATTGTATTTATATATGAGTGAAGGGCGGGTGACATGGAGGTGATGTTTAAGATATGATTCACATCGATGGAATGATAGGCCGTATATCTATATTTATAATAATTATGGAATACATTTCCACTGCATACAAATGGAAGTTAACTGCTCGGGATATTATTGATATGTGTTGGGGTGTGGGATTAGACTCATTGAGTAAACTAGTTACTCATGTATCATTTGTGATGTAGGTAACCAGTAGGCGGGAGACCTTTACTCTAGCACGAGAATGAACAACATTAGCCAGCGGTAGTTTTATTATCCTTGCAAAGTAGGTTTGATTATCTTATGTATAAATTTTGTTGACCAAAAACCTCGAGGTTAATCTATAACATTTTGTAAGATGCTTTTGAAAGAATATTATATAATGTATTAAAGAATGTTTCTTTAAGTACGAGTTCCATATGATATTAGTCCTTGTCCGGACGAACTAACTATTGGGTATTACTCAGTCGGGTTGGAAAGCCTTGGGTTGTACCTAATAGGATATGTGTACTTAGGCGATTGGCCTAAGGTACCTGGACCTGTTCCAGCAACTTCGGGTTAGTCGTTGAGGTACACATTGTGGCCTCTCGGTTTGGTTTAAGCTACTAGTGATTGGCTGTGCATGTTCTTGTTTGATTGTTGCACGGCTGGTCTAGTCAACTTGTACTTAGACCAGATCGGGGGTGTCACAAAGGTGGTATCAGAGCATGGTTATACGCTGCTTTAATGGGACTTGTTTCAAACGTTTTTTTGAGTCAAAATGAGTCGCAAGGATAACTAGGATATGCTGGCTGGTTCCTTCATCTTAGGATAGATAGTCATGGGTAGTTACCTTACCGTGTTCTTTCATAGCAGATGCACCAAGACAAGCTCAACGGAGTCGATAGTATTTTCCGATATTGAACTAGTCACGCTTGGGTTTGGTATCGTCATGCTTTTCCTGCCGTGCTTTTGGTTCTAGTATGGATATATTTCAGAGAGGTATATATTGGACAGCGTAGACCCACTGAATGCATCACCGGATTCATGTGTTATCGATGTCAAGGCGGCGTTGTTTGGAATGATCTGGTTTAGGCGATTTTGACTGCTCATGATCACCAAGATGGACTTCTTCTTCCGGCTGCTCAAGTTTTTCCATCTTATGCTGAGACGTACCAGAACCAGAGCCGTACAAGCATGATTGATTCAGCATTTGTTTAAGCTTAGCGTGGTGGAGGAGATAGTTTGAGTATAGTACAAGACGATGGACGCACCAGCACCACTCCACTGCAACAAGAAATCTTCAAGTTTGTGAAGAGGATAAAGAAGTTGGGACCACAAGATACTGAGGAAGGACTAAACCATTCGATGGAGACTTTGGATTGAGGAAGATTTCAAATGCAACACTGGGAGCAGACGACTGACATGGCCCATTGTTTCGAGGATTGCAAGAAAGATATGGAAGGAGACAATATCAAGAAGGATGCAGTGAGTTAGTCGTTAAGCGTCAAGCATTATTTTGGGAATGTTAGTCCAAGTTAGACAGATTTCTCTTAAGAGTTCAAGATGGAGTGTTTTCTACCCAAAGCATGAGACCGATTGGAGATTCCACTTATGGAGTTAGCACAGTGAGATGTTTCCGCCAGAAGGTTGAGGTCGAGTGAATTTGATTCACCATTTTGGTTTGGAGGATGAGCCAAAGATCATAAGGACATTCTTTGGGATTTATCCCAAACAATTGGAGTAACTAAAGATTGTAGTGCTTAAGAGCTTTGAGGAGACAGTATAGTATGACATGTAAGTTAAGAAAGCTATTACTGCCAAGGAAGATTCTTCGTGCCATTTAGACCGTCTAAAGGCTATCAGGTTCAGATCGAAGGTCAGTTTCAGGTAAGGAATCAAGGAAGTCGATGGAGATTATTTTGGTTGGACGTTTCATTAGATCAAGACCGAGGACCCTGAGTTGTTATGGTTGTGGCTAGCGAGGACAGGATGGTCATGATTGTTCAAGTGGATAAATCTGGATCGTTTACGTCATTCACACTTTGGTCGTCCTCTGAAAAGTAAGGATTTAATTCTACCCTTGTCCATGAAGTTACCCGATTCCTTTTACCTATATACCTAGGGTACCAGTTGTTGGACTTGTTCGCTCTTCCTTACAATTAGTCCCTAACCAAGTGTTTGGCTATTTGGGTAGAGCCTACACTTTTTAGTTGCCTGGACCGTGAAAACACCTGAAAGGTCCAATCACATGTTTGCTTCTTATCCCATTGTATGTTGTGTTAATTTTAAAAAAAATTATGAATAATTAAATAAATAAGTGGAAGTGTGATCAAGGTGTCGTAAGAGACCTTTTCTATGGACGAATTTTCCGCCCATATTGTGTTTAATTCGGGAACAACACATAGATGTAGTTCCGGGTAGTGTCATTGTTTTAGGGAGGATTCACTTTGGTGAATTCAAGTATACCGTTCTTATTCGTGGAAGTACTGGCTGCCATTTAGAATTATGGTATGCCTTCGTATGCCATCCCCATTCCTTAGTACTTCCATTAGAGCGGTTTGTTTCTATCTAGAGTGAGATTGGCTATCTAGTTACCGAGCTCAATTAGGAAGTTGTTGAGGAAAGAAGTCTTTGGGAGAAGACCAGTCACCGTTGGCTTACAGTGGTATTCTACTAAGTGTTGGAGCATCACTCGTATCAGTCTGGAGAGTTGACTTCCTTTTGGGAAAAGGTGAAGTAGTGTATTCCATTATTCTGATCATTGGGAAAGTAGAAGATCAAAAGGAGCAGAGTATAGAGGACAGTCCGATAATTAGAGAATTCAAAGATCTGTTTAAGGCGCTGGAAGGATTGTCAACATCTAGAAGTAACCTATTCAGTAGTCATCCTGAACTTGGATTCTCTGCAATAGCCTAGACATCTGCGCAAGTGGTTCTAATCGAGCAAAGTAGCAGATAGAAGATTTGTTTGGAGAAAGGTTTCGTTCGATTTAGTTCTTTGCCATGGAGTGTACCCATGTAAGTGGTAAAGAAGAAGAACTAGAATTTGCGTTATGTTTGACTATATTTAATTCAAGGACGTGACCATCAGGGTCAAGTATCAAGTTCTAGAATTGAAGAGTGGTTAAGATCGGTCGCAAGGTGCAGTTTTATTTCAAGGACGTTCGATGGACGCTTCAAGATTTAGTAAATGTTGCTGCTGGTAATTGGAAGTTAGATTCTTAAGACAGTGAGTGTTAGAACAAAGAGTTTATGCAGATTTAGAAAAGAGCGCTACTATTACAGAATGGTCGTGTCCAATCTCTGTTATTGAGATTCGAAGTTCTTTGGATTGGCCAGTTACCATCAGAAGGTTGTTCAAGAGTTAGAAACCATATCAACCGCTGAGATGATCGACTGAAATGGTGTTACCTTGGAATGGAGTAAAAGATTGATGAAGTAAGCAATCAGCTAGAGGAAGTCTCTACGTCTACACATATCTTAGATTTGCATGAGCCTAACCAGCCATATACTATTGCATGGATGTATCGTGTGTTGTCTTAGGTGAATGCTGATGAAAGACGATAGGGTAATCGTCTATGCATCAAGAGAGCTAAACAAGGATAAGGTAAATTATCGGATGCACGAGCTGGAGTTGGCTTCAGTTTTGTTGAAGATCAAATTTCGCAACCATTTCAGTATGGAGAAAGGATGCAAGTGTTCAATGATCAAAGAAGCCTACGAAAAGCAAATGCAGTTGTTTATGCTTAGAGGAGAGGAAATTTCGTGTCGATTTTGAGAAAGATCTCAAGAATCATGAAGAAGAATTTGGCTGCCCTTATAAGGAGAGAGTGAAGAGTCTTCAAGATTGCAAGTATACTCAAAGATGGCTTACTCGTTTATATCTGAGGAACTCATATGAAGAATGGAACTTAAGGAAAACATGGAAGGAATTTATTGAAGAGAATTTCAGAGAATAGTATGAGAATTGTGCCATGTACAAATTCAGTAAGAGGAGATGTGGGAGAAGGAACCCAAGTCCTACCTGAAGTTAAGCATGATGATTACAAAAGAGATGTTAAGTGAACCCCGAGGGAGATTGATGAATGAAAGAAAAGGTATGACATAAGGAAAATGGAAATGCCAAGGTTGTTAAGATATCAGAGGATGTATCAATACAAAAGTCTGGAATCGTCGTACAAGAGTACTCAATTGGTGAATCAAACGTGGTATAGACAAACCTTTGGATCCTCAGTTGTTGGGTAGAAGAAGGAAATCAGAAAGCAATATGACCAGACTTAGTTATGGGGAACATTAGAGAGATTGGAGTTGTTCAAAAGTTTATGAAGAGGGCCTCAGATAGATCATAAATTTACTGAAGATTGTAAGGAAGATAATTCTTGGAATGGGTGAGTGTGTGTATATAAGAGTAGCACCCTTGGTCTGAATCATGTTAGTGTGATTGATCGTGCAAGTTCTTGTTTGATTCTTGCACGGTTAATCAAGTTGACATCGACAAGTCCCGAGATGTTACCTTCACATATGGCACATCACCTAACGTTCCATATTTTATGTTGTTGATATAAGAGAAAGACAGATAGGAAGATTTCAGATTGATGGTATTAAGAGACTCAAGGCTGTCAAAAGAAGTATGATGAACCCCTGGTGTAAAGATCCTTTTGTCCCTGATTCTTTTGAAGGAAGATCTGATGGTTTTGAGAGAGATCAGGGTTGATTTTGATGATGATGGATGGAGTGATTGGATGATCTTCAGAAATGATCTATGAACTGATCAGATCTTGTGTCGATGTGTCTAAGATCAAGAGAATGAACTATGTTTGTGATCAAATACAAGTTTTGCTTGCAGAGA
Organism: Moricandia arvensis; assembly: GCA_905132765.1. Classification (NCBI taxonomy): domain Eukaryota; kingdom Viridiplantae; phylum Streptophyta; class Magnoliopsida; order Brassicales; family Brassicaceae; genus Moricandia; species Moricandia arvensis. Next base: position 11,053 of record CAJHQP010007921.1, read on the forward strand.
ATGAACTCCTAGCAATCAGTGTTCATGGATGAACAAGGGATTCACAAATTTAGAGAGAATTTTGATAAAAAGGTGAATAATTTTTCAGAGAGTTCTCAAAGAGTTAAGTAGCAAAAATAGAAGGAAATCGAAAAGTCCTAAAATTGTTGAAAATGAGTAAAACTAAAATTATCTTAAAAACTGAATAATTATTTATTTTGGCTGCTCCTTGGCTTGATTTTCGTGGCTATCTCATTAGAGAGAGAGAGACTGGATCCTCGACTTGGGTATAAGTCTTATTTTCGATTGAGTAAGGCCTAACTCGTCCATGAGTCTGATCAACATCTTTTCCATCTTGTTTGAATAGTTTTTCATAGCCAAAATAAGCTCATTATGCTCCATTCCAGCTTCTGGTTCATCTTCAAGCTTTCTATTCAGCCATCCCGGTTTATCCTTTGTAGGATAGTCTTCTAGCTCAACCATGGTTACATCATCCCCTCCTCCTTTGAAAGGATTTGTCCTCAAATCCAAATCTCCTACATCAAAAGGAAAAAGTAAGAAGCGAGACAAATGATCAAGAAAATAAGCATGAAAACAACATCATAATAAGGTTTTGGACAGAAACTTCCTTGGAATTTTGAAGCCATTTGCCTCAAGTACTTCCATCTCCAAGTCTTAGGCTGATAAGCATGGTCTTTGCTTTTGTTCCTTTGAGACTGATCATGTTGTTCCTGAACACTCAAAACAGAGACTAGATATCCAGAATTATATGTGCAAGACATGCAACTGTTCAGATCAGAAACCAAAGTTCCTTTTCCTAGAACATGTAGCACACGTTTCAGATTATCATGATGCCTATCAAAGTAAGTGTTGTACACGAGAATTGTGTCAAGGCAGATGATAGCAAAGGTCCTAAAGAACAACTTCAAAACAGACACAAGTTTCTTAGATTCAGAACACAAAAGATCAAGTTCAAACCGATAATTACTTAACCAAGGCTCAGCATGTTTATCAAAGAAAGTGTTGTACACTAATATATCATCAAAGCTCAAAACTACATCATTCTGCAAGCATGATCCATAACAAACCAAGATTTATCAGTTTCAGAACAAGAATGAACAGGTTTCAAATCACAATCATAAACAAATTCAGTTTCAGCCTTAAGTAATTTATGTTCCTGCAACTTTCTAGCTTCGTTCAAAGCAAAACCAAATGCAGACAAATCATCAGTGACAAGTTCATGCCTAGAAAAACTCAGATTAAAGCCATTATCTTTAAAACAAGAAAATGAATCTCAAGGTTTTCTGAAACAGAAATCAGATTGTTGTAAGACAGAGCTCTAATGTCTTTTCAAGGTGCTCACAACTTCTGTAATGATCAAAATTGATGTCACTAACACACAAAAAACTTTTTGATCAGAAGATTTTATCAGGTTCAAACACTTAAAAGAATTAATCATGTTCAAAAACAGAGTTTGGAACACAAAATTCTTTTACCTTTTCCAGACCAAAACGTTTTACATCACTGGAACTAACCATAACAAACATTTCAGGCAGAGATTTAACCATATCAAGATCTTTACAGTGCTCTTGAGAGTCCAAAGAGAATGACTTAGCATCCTTTTCCGCTTCAATGTTGTTTGGCTGCTCCAACTCTTCTCCTCGTGGTAAACTCTTTTGTGCTTCTTTTGCCGAGTTTTCTTCTAAGAACTGAGATATTGAAACAAGACTACTCGGATGCACCAGTTCAAAAGAGGTTAGTTTATCAAAAGAACTACTGATAGCAAGTTCAGATTGAGGAGAGAACAGAGAAAACTCATTTTCTGCCTCAGGTTCTTTTATTACCTTCTATGGTTCTGTTTTCAGTTCTTGGACAATCTTGCTCCTGCTTGCTACAACCCTTTGGATTAGCAACTCCTGAGGAAGGTCATGAGGTTGGTCTCCTTTCTGGTCTGTTAAAACTCTTGCAGTACTTGTTGCGCAATCCTTTTGAAATCATCTTCAAACTGTTGGTTGTCCAAATAATCAAGTGCTGCTGGTTTTTTCTGAGACTTCTTTAACTCTGGCATGTCTAGGACGTTCTCTGCTCATTCTATTTGGTTCCCCTTGCCTCACTGGTCGTGCCTTTTCCTGCAAATAATCAGAATGGTTAAAAACCGATTTTCTTTTCTCATCAAATTCTGTTCTTTTTCAAGCAAACTCTTTGTGGAATAACTGAATTGATCATGATGTGTGCTCCTCCTGTTAAGCCTTTCAAGTGACCTCCTAGAATGTATTCTTTCCTGCTCATAACCAGACTCATCAATAGCATAAGAATCTCTTTTTCTCATAGATTTTTCCCTTTTCTCCCAAGGCTGCTTTTGTTGCAGAGTTGAACTTGTTATAAATCTAGCTCCTTTTCAGGACGCCTACTTCTGCCATTGCTTCCTACATACATGGCTTCCTGCTAAGAAACTCAACAAGAAAAATTAACACAATAACAATAGCTAAATCCTCACTTCTCTTGTTGTTTCTCTCTGATTTTTCTGTGAGTTTTCTCTGTGAATCCCGTAGCTCAGCAACAAACAAAGATCAACTTCGGAGAACAAACCCCAACCCCAAAACAGAAGAAAGATATAGAAAGATTGCAAGATTTTTGTTTGCAAGAGGCTTTACCACCAAGGCTGGATTTCTCCTCAGCAAGGCTAGATTTCTCCTCAACTAAGTTGGATTTCTCTTCAACTTTTCTTTTGATTGTTTTTTTTAAATATGGTTGGCCCTCTTGCAGATTCAACAGATAGAAAGATAAGAGATTTCTGGAAAAATTGCAGAGAAAATTGTAGAGAATTAAAAAAAAATTCCCAAAACAAAGAGGAGTGGAAAAGTTTTAGAATCAAACCCCAGATCAAGAGCCTTCAAATCTGCTCTGATACCAAATGATGAACCCCTGGTGAAGATCCTTTTGTCCCTGATTCTTTTGAAGAAAGATCTGATGGTTTTGAGAGAGATCGGGGTTGATTTTGATGATGATGGATGGATGGATTGGATGATCTTCAGAAATGATCTATGAACTGATTAGATCTTGTGTCGATGTGTCTAAGCTGTTTGCGATCAAATACAAGTTTTGCTTGTAGAGAATGAAATCCTAGCAATCAGTGTTCATGCATGAACAAGGGATTCACAAATTTAGAGAGGATTTTTTTAAAAAGGTGAATAATTTTTCAGAGAGTTCTCAAAGAGTTTAAGTAGCAAAAATAGAAGGAAATCGAAAAGTCCTAAAATTGTTGAAAATGAGTAAAACTAAAATTATCTTAAAAACTGAATAATTATTTATTTTGGCTTCTCCTTGGCTTGATTTTCGTGGCTATCTCATTAGAGAGAGAGAGATTGGATCCTCGACTTGGGTATAAGTCTTCTTTTCGATTGAGAAAGGCCTAACTCGTCCATGAGTCTGATCAACATCTTTTCCATTGTGTTTGAATAGTTTTTCATAGCCAAAATAAGCTCATTATGCTCCATTCGAGCTTCTGGTTCATCTTCAAGCTTTCTATTAAGCCATCCCGGTTTATCTTTGTAGGATAGTCTTCTAGCTCAACCATGGTTACATCAAAAGTATGTAAACCGCAGTGAAGAGAGTTGTGTTTCAGTAACGCGTTTATTTCTTCTTTAAGGTGTTTGCTCAGAAAAGAAAGGATTGTTTGTAAGAGTTGGGGAAATCGGAAATCTGATATATTGATCTGTACCGAGTAGTGAGTTTATCAGAGTTGGAAAGGTTTTTCTATAGACCATAGTTTCTTGTAGATATGCTTATGTTATGCTAAGTGTTGATATTGTGTAAGAAAATATAAGACTCAAGTGTGATAGAGCTCTGAAACTAAAGAACTTGCAATCCAGTCTGCCTATCCTAAAGGTCCTTTGTGGATAAGTGAACGTCACATTAGAAGATTTGAGAATCAGAAAAAATTCATAAGTTCAGGTAGTTAGGGGAACTAACCATCAGTTGCTTTGACATGAGAAGATGAGGATAAGTTTAGAGCTGATTATTATGAACTCTTCGCAGAGAGTCAAGTGATCAGCAAAGTGTGTATCGATGTTTTGAAAATTCGGGGACGAATTCTTTTGAGGGGGGGGGGGGGGGGGGGGAGGGGGGGGGGGGGGGGGAGGGGGGGGGGGGGGGCAGAATGTAATAACCCTCAGGACCGGATTGGAATTTAGTCTAGAAAAATCTCGCTCGACCAGTTTGGACTTGGTCCAACCAAAATTAAAATAAATCGACCCGGTGAATTAATGTCTCGACAGGACTGTCATGAGGCTGAAAGACATTCCCTAGATAGTTTTAATCAAGTGTTAATTATTATGGTCGAGTTATATATAACCTGGAAGATTTTATCCAAAGTAGGACGAGAACCAATGGACGGAAAACATTTGATCGAAAACTAGTCTGGAATACTTTCAGCTGCTTGCAAGTCATGTGCATGTCATGTGCTGCCTGGCTGCTTGCTTCCTTCTGTACGTGGACATGTGACTTGCACCTTCCTGCCTGCTTGCTACATTAAAATTCATGTGAGTTGCACACATGCTTGAATTTTCTCCATGGGAAGGAAAGTGTGATTCAGCTCACCACATGTCTCATTCTGAACTGAAACTTTTGTCCTTTCTTGCTGAGTCTTATCCTTCTGTTTGCATCATGAAGTTGATAATCACCATGTTCGTCAGCCTTTGATTTTTATCGGTAAGATGTGTGTGGATCAGTTTTCTGTGAGCAGTTCTGTTGGTTTAGCTACACTTGAGATTTTTTCTGAATGAATCTGTCCTTGGCTTGATATGGTATTGGTTAGGTTAGGCGTGGCTTAAACTGTAAGTGATGTACCAGTTAAGTTCAGAAGTTTGTTGATTTGAATTGGTTAGACGTGTGTTAAGCTTGAAGTTTATATCAACCAAGTTCATCTTAAAGCTTGAGGAAATCGGTAAGCGTTAGCTACTAGTTCAAAGAAGTTTTTTTAGGAACCAGTGGACTGATTTGTTAAGCTTCCTTACCAGATTAGTTTCTTAAGCCTTTATATGGATTGATCTTGGTTCAGTTATGTTGCTTAGATATTTTTTAAATGGCCTAGCTAAACTATATTATCCTTGAACCGAACTGAACTGCTTTGAACTAAGCTGAGTTGAGTTTCTGTTTGTATTGACCTGACTGATCTTGTATCCACACGTTCTGAATCAGGAGTGAAGTGGAGTGTTACTAGTTGAGCTTGAGTCTAGTCTTCTTTAGCCAATCTCATGGAATCAAAGGTAAGTCTAGATAGATGTTAATGAGTTATGAATGAGTATAGTATGATTTTGTACTTAGAATGGTCGACTGATTAAGTATTGTCTCTTGATCTATATTTAATTATGAAGTGTTTGCCTTGTGTAAACACTAAAGAATTACTAAGAATAATTCTTTGAGGTTTTCCCAGCCTTAGTACTTGTTCTCAAATACTAATATTTATAAGTATATAATTAAATATGTAAGTAATAATCAAGTGAAGTCTTATCATATTCACTCTCCCTAAAGTCCCCGCATTACCGTGACTTGGTCCTGCGACTGGAACAAGGTCATGAAGACACGATGATGGAGTAGCACCCTGGAGGCCGTGTATTGCATGACGATGCAGTCTCGAATGTTCATAAGGACATTTGAGGATGATGGTAATGTTAACTCACTAGGCTTGGTTAGCCTTTGTGGTTTATCGGGTCTAGTATATATATTTTATTTATATATGAGTGAAGGGCGGGTGACATGGCAGTGATGTTTAAGATATGATTAATATCGATAGAATTATATGCCTTATATCTATATTAATAATGATTATGGAATACATTTCCACTGCATACAAATGGAGTTAACTGCTCGGGATACTATTGATATGTGTTGGGGGTGCGGGATTAGGCACACTGAGTAAACTAGTTACTCATGACTCGTTTGTGATGCAGGTAACCAGTAGGCGGGAGACCTTTACTCTAGGACGGGAAGGAACAACATTAGCAAGCAGTAGTTTTATTATCCTTGCAAAGTAGGTTTTGATATATCTTATGTATAAAGTTTGTTGAACAAAAACCTCGATGTTAATCTATAACATTTTGTAAGATTCTTTTGAAAGAATATTATATAATGTATTAAAGAAATTTCCTTAAGTATGAGTTACATACGATATTATCCTTGTCCGGAAGAACTAAATATTGGGCATTACTCAGTCGGGTTGGAAAGCCTCGGGTTGTACCTAATAGAATATGCGTACTTAGGCGATTGGACTAAGGTACCTGGATCTATTCCGGCAAATTCGGGTTAATCCTTGAGGTACACATTGTAGCCTCTCGGTTTGGTTTAATTTACTAGTGATTGGCTGTGCATGTTGTTATTTGATTGTTGCACGGCTTGTCGAGTCAACTTGTACTTAGACTAGATCGGGGGTGTCACAAATAATCTCTGAAATAAGCTTGCCTCAAAAAAATTTTCAGAAAAGTACTCTTAGTCGTGATTCTGGTTAAAACACACTACTCGCCAGAAAAATCATCTCTGAGACTTTGCAGGCTGGGGGCTAACTGTTGGGGTCAAAAACAGTTATCACGAAATAACCGACTAAGGTTAGCACTTCTAGATTAACTTATCGAAAGAGTATTTAGGAAAAAATAAAACCACCTCAAACCTAGGTCATTATATGGAAACCTCGAATGTACAAATATGGCGACCTGGCCTTTAACGAACCGGGTCGCCATATGGTGACCTAGATCCACACAGTCCGGGTTGCCATATGGCGACCTAGGCTCTTCGAGTACGGGTCACCATATGGCAACCTAGGCCTCCGGGTCGCCATATGGCGACCTAGGCTCTTTGAGTCTCGGTCACCATATGGTGACCTAGGCTTCTGGGTCTCCATATGGCAACCTAGGCTTTCCGAGTCCCAGTCACCATATGGTGACCTAGACCCACACAGTCCGGGTCATCATATGGCGACCTCGGCTCTCCAAGTCGGGGTCGCCATATGGCGAGCTGTGTCTCTCCTTTGTATTCCTCTTCGAGTCGCGATCGAAATGCTTTTTGTTTCGTCTCAATCAGAGTTTCCGTTGAGATTTTACTATTAAAACAAATAAGAGTCTCCAAATGAACCCTGGGTCGCCAAATACAGCTCCTGGGTCGCCATATGGAAAGGGAGACCACACTCCTTGGCTTCTCTCTCGAATCTGATCTAAATGCTCTTCGTTTCATCTCAATCGGAGTTACCGTTGGAACTTTACGATAAAAACGGTAGAAACTCATTTTCCTGAATGAAGTTCATTGTTATTGTATAAATGGCAATGGTCAAATCAACACCACAGTTGTCTGGACCATACGAGAAGTGTGAACTTCCTAGCTAAAGCAATGTCGTATCATTAAATGTTCTTTCGGAGAAAGCGTAAAAACATTTAAGTCGAAGCACGACCAAAATAAGCCTAGAACGCGGCTAAAAATTCACTTGTGATTTCATACGAAATTGAGCCCAACAATGTTATGACGGTGTATCTTTACTCACATAACAAGATAAGTCTCGCAAAATCGGAAGATAAATGTCAACTTTCAAGATAATGATGAAGATCGAGATAAAAAGGAATGTTTCCGCAAAGCGATAAACTCAACCTAGTGGCAAAAAAAGGAAACAGGAACCGATCCAGAAGGCATATATAAGGGGAGCCAAAGCTAAGGCGCAAGGAATCCGAAGCTTTAGACCTAGAATAATTATGCTAGCTTAGAAGAACTCAGGATATAGGCGGCTCCATATTCTATTTGTTAGGTAGATTCTACTCGTTTCGTTCTTCGGAAAATCTTGTAGCTTTGTTTTTTATCAATCAATAAAACGCCTCTAGTGCAACTTACTATCGATATTCTGTTATTTTTTCTTCTTCATTTTTCGTGTGTTTACGCAGATAATCCGGGACCTCTGGGAAAGTCGGGTTCTCTAGGCTTTCCTTAATTTATGGAACATGACCGTGTAGATTTCGGTTTCCACAAATAAACGATTGTCTTATTATTTTGCGGAGCCAGCATTGTGTAATCACACAAAGGACGATTTCTCCAAAGAAATCGCAAAAATTGTGAAAAACGCAAAATGACCCAAAAAAATCTAATACCCTGCATTGACGAGAATGAGCCCAACTATAATGACGGTGTACCGGATATCCACAGAAAATAAATGGAAAAGAAGACTCCGGGATAGTTATGGAAAAAATGAGAAGATAAGGAAGATTTTCACGGAAGGATAAACTCGAATCGGGGAAAAAAGGAAACACGACTGACTTTGAAGGCCTATGTAAGAGAAGCAAGGGAGAGGGACGCCGGACACACAAAAATTCTCTGCAATTCAGCATTTAGAAAGATTTTTAGCAGTTTCTATTTTGTCATCGAGCTGTGACTCAAACTAGGTTTAGGGTTTAGGTGCTAGAACTAGGAATACGCTGACAGCTCTTGTGGCCGAAGCTCTTAAAAACTTTTTATCATCGCAGCGTCCTTACGCAAAGATGATTCAATAAAATATTTCTTTTCACTAGCAACTCATATTAGATTATCTTACGTTTTGTTATTCATAATTTGATCACTTGTCGTAGGCTCAGTAGAAATCCGGAACCTAAGAGAAAGTTAGGGTTTCTTAGCTTTCCTCCGATTACGGAAATCAACAATGCGAATTTCAGTTCCCACAGTTTGGCGTAGAAGGAGGGGGGGGGGGGTGTAACGGATCAATCTAACTCACAGCTGCAAAATGCTTGGTCAAATATGCCTACAAACGCTCACGACAACCAACAACCTCACGATGGCAACGCCGTCGGCGATAACGTTGAAATCACACCAGAAGCAAACGTGTCTGCGGTTAACGCAAACACCACAGAGTTCGAGGAGATCAAGAAGATGTTCGCGACTCTCGCAAAGAAGTCGGCCGAACAAGACAAGCTCACAAATTCTCTCGTTATACAGGTTGAAACCGTAACAGCAAGAATCCCAACAGATCGCGACATCTATTGTTACAAAGAGATGCCTTTTGGTCCCAAGAACGCGGACGCTACTTACCAAAGAATCATAAGCCGCCTGTTCTCCGAGTATCTCAGAAAAACCATAAGGTTTACATCGATGATATGCTCATAAAATCTCTTGAAGATCGAGATCACATCGCCCATATACAAAAATGTTTCGAGAGGCTAAATTTGCATAACATGAAACTGAAACCAACTAAATGCAGGTTCGTCCTGGCCTCGGGGAATCCCCTGGATTTCTCGTAACATATTGAGGCATCAAATGTAATCCGAAAAAATCAGCCTGCTAATTGATATGGCTTCCCCGAGAACCAAACGATAAGTGCAAAGATTAACCGGAAGTCGCAACACTTAATCACTTCATCTTCTGATCAACAGACAAATGCCTATCCTTTTACGAGACCTTGAATGGGAAACAAAATTCGAGTGGTTCGAAGAATGCGAAAGAGCTTTCCAAAAGTTCAAACATTACTTGACCACTCCTCCAGTTCTCGGAAACATGTCGAAGGGGAGCCCCTGTTTCTGTAAATCGCAGTATCAAAGACAGCCGTAAGAGGCGTTCTCATCAGAGAAGAACGTGGCGAGAAAAAACCATTTTTACGTGAATAAAAAATTATTGGATGCCGAGACACAATATCCTCTAATGGAGAAACTAGCGCTCACCGTCGTAATGTCAGCACAAAAACTGAGACCATATTTTCAGTCGCACTCAATCGTAGTACTCACCTCATTGTCCTTGCGAATGATTGTGCACTATCCCAATCAATCGGGAAGGTTAGCAAAATGGGCGGTCGAATTGAGTTTAATATAATATTGAGTATCAAACTACACCTTGTGCAAAATCACAAGTACTCGCCAATTTCTTAGTAGAACTCCCCATGGAAGGCATGTCGAACCAATAACCCAACTCGACATGCACCCTTCATGCGGACGGATCTTCTTCCAAAAAGGCTTAGGAATCGGGTTTGACCTACGTCACCAACTGGGGAAGTGTTGGAACAATCATTTCAGCTAATTTTCATGCTTCAAACAATGAAGCTGAGTACAAAGATCTCGTCGCGGGTTTGCGACTAGCTCATGTCTCAAGCTTACGAAAATCCACATTTTTGTAATTCTCAACTATTAGCAAGCCAATACAGCGGGAATACGAAGCAAGGAACAAAAGGATGGACGCCTACTCAAAACTCGTCCATAACCTGGCTCAAGACTTCGATCAATTCGCGCTCACCCGAATTCCCCACGCGGAAAACACCCAGGACCCAATGCTTTATAAGCATTAGAATCAAAGAGTAATCCGCATAGAATTTATAGAGCATCCAAGCATTGGGTCATCGTAAATTAATCGACCCACAGGACGATGGCACCGGCGAAGTTGACATCCAACCAGAAGAAATTCGAAACATTCTGAATACGCTGGATAAACCATGGATGTAAATAATCCTAGCATACATCACCAACGGAATGCTCCCTGCAGAGAAGTGGGCAGCCTGAAAGATCAAAAGCCAAGCCGCCCAATAAAATCCTAGTAGACGGATAAATCTACAAGAGCAGATTCTTCGGACCACTTATGACATGCGTGGATATAAACAAATCCCGGAAAATCATGGAAGAGGTCCACTCTGGATCTTGCGAAAATCACTCTGGCGGAAGATATATCACAATCAAAATAAAACGCCATGGCTATTATTTGCCAACGATGATCAAAGAGCGAGAAATTCACAAAAAAATGAAAAAAAAGCCAGAGGAACACGCCAACAAGCCATCAACCTGCGGAGGTTCTCTCATCTATTTCAGCACCAGACCCGTTCATGTGGTAGTCAATGGATATTGTCGGTCCCATGCACAAACCTAAACAGAAACGCTTCTTGGTAGTCTTGACAGATTTCTTTTCAAAATGGGTCCAAGCAGACTCATATGCAAGCATTAAAGATGCCCAAGTCGAAAGCTTTGTATGGAGAAATATCATCTACATACAAGAAATCCCATATGAGATCGTAACAGACAACAGGTCTCAGTTTATCTCAACCCGATTTAGAATTTTGCAAAAAAAAATGGAAGATATGACTAACCAAGTCAACTCCCAGATACCCGCAGGGCAACGGCCAGGCGGAAACTATTAACAAAACCATCCTAGAAAGACTTAAGAAACGACTTCATGCTAAGACGGGTCGATGGCAGAAGCACTCGAAGGAGTCCTATGGTGGCATCGAACGAATCGAAGACGAGCCATGGGAGAAACCCATGTGTTCCCTCGTATACGAATAAGAATGATTGGTCCCAGCAGAAGTGAATTCCCCATAATACGTAGAAGGCTACTCCCAAAATGAGAAGACTTGAAAAATCTGGTGTTGGATGATCTCGACCTCATCAGCGAGCGCAGGGATCAGGCCCTCATATGATTCAAAACTACCAACAAGCGGCCGCAAAGTACTACAATTGAATGTACGAAGCCGCAGATTCAAGAAAGGAGATTTAGTCCTGCGCAAAGTCTTCCAAAACACCACCAAATGAAACGAGGGAAAACTCTAAGCAAATTAGGAAGGCCCATACAAAGTTATAAAAGTGGTCCAACCACGTGCGTATGAAATCGCCAACATGAAGACGTCAAAATTCTCAGAACCTGGAACGCGATGCGTGTAAAAAATAATATCTTAAGCAATCACGTCGAAACAAACTGAACTACGAGATGGCTTGATCCACTAAAGGGGTACGTAGGCAACTCGTCATAAAAAGATTTCAGCTGTCCCCCTCTCCCAAAAAGGAGGGGAGTGGGTACGTATACGTATACTCGTATACTCCAACAATTTAAAAATATCCTTGCTCTCGAACTCGATATTTTCAAAAAAAAATTAGGCGTACAAAAAATTGCGGCCAACTTTAAAGTTTCTCCCTAACCTCTCACAAAACACACTCAATGTCACGCAATACTTTATCATCGTATAACCTGAAAAAACGGATATCATACGAAAAAAATTTATACGCAAACCTAACAAACTCTCCAAGCCCATGAACATTTCGAAGAAAAAACACGGCATACGAAAGAAAAACTCGGTTCCCAGCATCGCGAGACGTTTCAAAACGCCTGAAGAGTCATTTTCTAAGAAACATCTTCCTTGATAAAATTTCTATCTCGAAAGAAAAACGGTCATATGCACCAGCATCTCCTTAACATGTATCTTTCACGAAAACTCAAAACAGGTAACACTTAACATTCTGTTTGTTGCTGATCACAACAAACAAACTCTAATGTCTTAAACAGACTTAGCCATCTCCCCTCGTCGAGATAGGCTCTCGGACATCTGACACAAGAATAATAACGCGCTATAAAAGAAACCCAAATTTTGGTCAGCACTTCCAGACGACTTCGAAATTGTCTTTGGATAGATGCTACATGCCCGATCGATGCAAGTCACACAAGCCGAGAACTTTTCGCAGACTTCAATATTGAGACAAAATAAGATCGAAACCGCAACAGGTAATATAAGCCAAAAATGTCCATGTTCATCTGAACCAATACTGGTTCATAGATGACCCTCCGCCTACTTTCCAGGTTCATCCATAGTGATCGGGTCCAAGGCGGTGAGAATCATCATGGACGAAGGGTGATCTGTACGGACCGGCGGGTGTCCTTCACGAACGAGTTGTGTTCCAACGTGGGTCAAATCTTTAAACAGCTTCAGTACCCTTCCTTAGAGAAATTTCCGAATGAAAAGTCCATCATAGGGTCGAACACTGATGCAAGGTCGATGGTTCGATCATCAAAACATGCGGTACGGACCAAAAGGGCCAAAATTAAGAAGCTTTGATCATCTTCAGTTTTTTTTCATTGCAAGTGAATTCTGTTTCGACCTTCAGTCTTAGCTTGTCGATTTTGTCGGGAAATAGCCCCTGTGGGTCGGTCGGTTTCATCATCAGGACATCGATACGGTACACGGAACAGTTGGCTTCGTCTGTACCGTCTGAAGGTCAAACCTTGGTTAAACTGATCTGAACAGCCTGATCTCCATCCTGGTCCGGTTCCATGAACTGAGGCGAATCATTCCCCTCCTCTTCAAAAGGATTTGTCCTCAAATCTGGGTCATCTGCAAGAAAATGGGATAAATCAGAAACATTAAAGCTTGAAGAAACATTATACTTACCTTGCAAGTCAAGTTGATACGCATGTCACTGATCTTCCTAAGGATTGGAAATGGTCCGTCGACCCAAGGCAAGAATTTGGACTTTCTTTTTTCTGGGAATCGTTCCTTTCTCAAGTGCACCCAAACAAGATCACTTTCCTCAAAAACGACCTTGTTCCTTTTCTTGTTTGCCTTTTTCTCATAAATCTTTGTCTTGGCTTAAATATTGGCATGAACCTTCTCATGCAAGTTCTGAATGGACTCCGCCTTCTTTTTCCTATCTGTACTAACTCTTTCACTCGAAGGCAAATGCAAAAGATCAAGTTGAGACGTAGGGTTGAAACCATAAACAATCTCAAATGGAGAGAACTTAGTAGCAGAATGCACGAAGTGATTGTATGCAAATTCTACATGAGGCAAACATTCTTCCCAAAGCTTAACATTTTTCTTAATCAATGACCTAAGCAAAGCTGATAGGGTCCGGTTCACAACTTCAGTTTGACCATCAGTTTGAGGATGACAAGTGGTGGAAAATAATAGTCTGGTTCCTAGTTTAGACCACAATTTTTCCAAAAGTAGCAAAGGAATTTAGCATCTCTATCAGAAACGATCGTTCAAGGCATGCCATGCAACCTAACAACATCTCTAAAGAACAATTCAGCAACATGCACGGCATCATCAGTTTTGTGACAAGGTATGAAATGAGCCATCTTAGAGAATCTATCAACCACCACAAAGATAGAATCTCGTCCAGCCTTAGTCCTAGGCAATCCAAGCACAAAATCCATAGAAATATCTACCCAAGGATGAGATGGAATGGGTAAAGCTGAATACAAACCTTGGTTTTGTACTTTAGAATCGGCCTTCTTACAAACCACACATCGGTTGCATATCCTTTCCATATCTCTCATCAGGCTCGGCCAATAGAAATGCTCATAAACCACCTTGTATGTCTTCTTGATTCCAAAATGTCCCATAAGGCCTCCTCCATGCGCTTCCCTAAAAAATAACTCCCTCAAACAACATTGGGGCACACATAAACAGTTATCAAAGAATAAGAAATCAGACACTTGGTAGTATTTTCAATAAGCGGCTTTTCTGAAAATCTCTTTAAAGTTTGGATCAGTTGCATACAAATCTTTGATAAATTCAAATCCAAGCAACTTAGTTTCAAGAGTTGAAAGAAGAACATACCTTCTAGACAAGGCATCAGCCACCACATTTTTCCTTACCTTGTTTGTACTTGATGACATAAGGAAAGGTCTCAATGAACTCGACCCAACGTGCATGTCTCTTGTTCAACTTCTGCTGGCCCTTAAGGTGTTTCAAAGACTGGTGATCCGTGTGAATCACAAACTCCTTCGGCCAAAGATAGTGCTGCAACGTTTGAAGAGCCCTCACCAAAGCATACAACTCCTGGTCGTAAGTGGGGTAGTTGAGTGTGGCTCCTCCAAGATTCTCACTGAAGTATGCAATGGGCTTCTTTTCCTGCATCAAAACAACACCAATACCTACGCCCGAGGCATCACATTCGATCTCAAAAGTTTTATAGAAATCATGAAGAACAAGTAAAGGAGCTTGAGTTAACTTTCCTTTGAGAATCTGAAATGCATCCTCCTGAGCCTTGTTCCCATTTGAACCCAACATTCATCATGATCATTTCAGTAAGTGGGTCTGCTATAGTACTGAAGTTCTGAACAAACCTACACTAGAAACCAGAAAGACCATGAAAGCTCCGTACCTCACCAACGGTCGTTGGACTAGGCCAATCTCGGATGGCTTTGATCTTTTCCTCGTCCACCCTGAGTCCATCAGCACCTACAACAAAGCCTAAGAAAACCACATGATCTGTTCCAAAAGAGCATTTACCCAGATTTGACAACAGCCTTTATTTCCTAAGAACTTCAATAACACATCAGATGCATCTTATGATCATCAAGACTCTTGTTGTAGATAAGAATATCATTAAAGTAGACACCAACAAAATGGCCAATTAAGGACCTCACGATATGATTCATCAAAAGCATGAAGGTGCTCGGTGCATCAGTAAGACCAAATGGCATGTCAAGCCACTCATACAATCCTAGCTTAGTCTTAAATGCAGTTTTTCACTCATCACCTTCTTTCATACGAATTTGGTGATAGCCATTTTTCAAATCAATTTTAGAGAAAACAGACGAACCATGCAAATCATCTAGCATGTCATCAATCCAAGGGATTGGATGCCTATACTTTACAGTTATGTTGTTGATGGCAAGACAATCCACACATGCGCCAAGAGCAATCCTTTTTGGGCACAAGGAGAACAGGCACAGTGCAAGGACTAAGTCTTTCCCTGATGTAGCCCTTCTCAAGAAGCTCATCAATCTACTATTTAAGTTCCTTTGTTTCCACCGGGTTGGTTCAGTAAGCTGGACGCCACCCGGGACGAAGTCAATCAAGTGCTCAATGCCTCTTACTAGTGGCAATCCCTTAGGATTCTCATCTGGAAAAACATCCGAGAATTCCTGCAGAATATCTATCAACTCACTCGGAATCTCCGGTGCAAGGTCAGAGAAGCAATTAGTGTTTCTTTGTAAACAAGCAAAAGAAATGGCTGTTGAGAATACAAGGATTTCCTGACCTGACTTTACTTGATAAAGAAGTTGGAATTTCTTCGAGATTCCTCAGGTTCGTCCGGCTTGGGTTCTTTATCTTGACTCCTCTTAAGTTGGACCTGATCTTGGGGAACCTCCAAATGAGTCAAAGGAACCAGCGTGATCTTCTTTCCCTTATGATCAAAGGAGTGTCGGTTTGTGTAACCATCATGCAGTGCTTTCTTATCAAACTGCCATGGTCGAACCAAAAGGATGTGGCATGCGTTCATGGGAAGGACATTGCAAAGGACCTTGTCCTCATATTGACCAATGGTAAGAGGAACTGTGAATTGTTCCTTCACGTACTGCTCACCAGCTTCGTTTAGCCATTCCAACCAGAAAGGTCGAGAGAGTGGCTTGGTCTCAAGTCCAAGTTTCCTAACAAGAGTGTCACTAGCAACGTTAGTGCAACTGCCACCATCAATAATCAAAGAAAAAACTTTATGAGAAACCAAACATCTAGAGTAAGAAAGATTCCCCTTTGTTCTTGTTCATTGGTTTTGGGCTGAACGCTCAATGATCTCCTAGTGACAAGAAGTGGACCATGAGCAGAGTAGTCGAAGTGGTTGTCCTCTTCATCAAAGCTTGGACCAGAATGATTATCAAAGGTCGGACCGAATGCATCGTCCGAGTGATCGCCCTCCTCATCAAAGATGGACCAAGGGCATCGTCCAAGGGTCTCCTAGCAACAAAAAGTGACCCATGATGTGGGTAATCGAATGGTGCTTCCTCCTAATCATAGATTGGACCAAGATCTTCCTTGTCCTCCTTTTCATCCTCGACTAAACTTCACCATTCTCCATGAGAATCAACACTTTCTGGTTCAGACACTTGTTGAAATAGTGTCCAAGGCCTTGACACTTGAAGCACCTAATGTCTCTTGCACGTCTGTTGCTTTCACCTGCTTTCCTCTGTCAACACAAGCAGGAACATCATTCTTAAAAGCAGAATTTGTTGTGGTTGGAGACTTACCTTTGTCTTGGTAGCTGGGTTTGGGAGAAAAGGCCGGTTTAGAGTAGCTCTTCTTTTGACTCGTTGTTCGATCAGAATTGCCTTTTGTAACATCTGCTCTACACTTCCATATTCTTGAAGCTCCATTCTATCATGAATGTCCCGGTTGAGTCCTGAGAGGAATCTGGCCATGGTGGCTTCCAGGGATCATCTACATCCGCCTTGATCATCAAGATCTCCATCTCTTGGTAATAGTCCTCCACTGATTTGGTTCCTTGGAGCAAACTTCTGAGTTTTTGGTGTAGGTCTCTGGGATAATGGGAAGGAACAAACCATCTCCTCATTAGCATGGTAAGCTCGTCCCATGAAGCTATCGGTCGTTCACCTGTCCTTCTCCTGTGAGTCACAACTTGATCATACCAGTTAATAGCATAGCCAGTAAACTTAGTTGCTGCAAATCTAACCGTCTAAGCTCAGAAAAGTTTTGACAATCAAAAACTAGTTTCGTTTTTGTTTCCCATTCAAGGAAAGCATCCGGATCATTTTTGCCTTCAAAAGTGGGAGTTATAAGTTTCAAACCACCTAAGCTATCATCAGCTCATTCATTTCTAGCAAAAGGATTAGCATCACCTGATCTCAGTTTCTATGACCTCTTCTAGGTCGGTTTGATGATCTGTCATCCCCCTCTTTGAATTCCTCCTCTTGGTTTTCATCGTCGAACCGGTTGGACCCCCTTGCACGATCCGTCCTTGCTCCAGTTCGAGGATGCGTCTGTTGGTTGGCCTGAAGTTCATCAAGCCTCTGATGAATCTAATTTAAACCTGCATTATCAGATTAGCCATTGAATCATTCAAAGCACGCATTTGCAAGTTAGATAAACCGGCTACATAATTTCTGGGTCGTTTTCGTTCTTCTTCACTACTCATCGTGTCCTCTCAAAGCTAAACACAAGGTTAGTAAAAAAAGATATTTCTAACTCCCTCAAGTGTTTAATCTCTCTCACACACGTGTTTCTCTCAGTTTTTTGTGATCACACAAAAGTCTCCTCTCAAAGTTCCAAAGAACAAATCAAGTAACCCAGTGGATTACTCCAAGCAAACAAAGATGAAACACAAGATAGAAAGATAAAAAATTGGTTTTGAAATCCGTATTAACCACTCTAAGGCTGGATTTCTCCTCAGCCACCAGGATTTCTCCTCAGCCACCAGGATTTCTCTTCCACCACCTAGCTAAACAAAAATCGATCTTTTGATTCTTTTTTAATAACTAGATCTTTCTCCTCTTTCTTCTTTTATTTTATTTTCCTTTTTATATACTGTGAAATAGGTAAAGAGATGGCCTGGATTTGAGATAGAAAGATGAAGAAGAAGTGTTTAGACATGGAAGATGAGAAGGATGGAAAGATAGTACTGACTGTGTGGCTCTGATACCACTTTGATACATCCTATGTACATACAAGATCACTCAAACAGACTTAGGGATATGAACTCGCCAAAAATGAGAAATAATTGTTTGAAGGGTGACACAAGAGTTGCGGAAGTCTCTTTACTACAAATTTCGATTGTTGCTTGATGTGACGCACAAGTCCAACAAAATAAATGTTTGTTGACTCAGAGATAACTTCACAAAGAAACAGAAATGTTCTAAGCAGAGAATAAGATAATGAACTCAAAAATAAGGAGAAAAGTCGATTGATTATTATGTGAAGGGGATTACATATTTATAGAGTTTTGTAGTCAAAGAAAGACATAAAAATTACATAGGAAATATAAATTTGACTGAGAATTTTGAAAGGCAGTCAACGAAAACTCTTAGGATCACAAAATGGTCAAAGTGACTATTCGCCTACTGTCCAGGTTCATCTAAACCAGCTTTACACGCGTAAGTAGAAGACGCACGCGGT
>CAJHQP010007922.1:0-29651 GCA_905132765.1 Moricandia arvensis
TGATGTGTTTCTTCAGCCACTAATATATGAGTTGCAACAACTATGGGCTCAAGGTGCTGAAACATACGATGTTTCGTGTAAGGAAAACTTTCAAATGCGGGCAGTACTTATGTGGACAATAAGTGATTTTCCAGCATATGGTATGTTATCTGGATGGACAACGCATGGAAGGTTATCATGTCCATATTGTCAAGATAACACAGATGCTTTCCAACTAAAACACGGAAGGAAAACGTGTTGGTTTGACTGTCACAGGAGATTCCTACCACCTGATCATCCATATCGTAGGAGTAGGACTTTGTTTACGAAGAACAAGAAGGTGTTTGATAGTCCACCTCCAGAAATTTGTGGGGCAGTTTGTTGACACAGTTAAGAGATTTTGGTGCAGAAAGGACGCCAGATGTTGGTGGACATGTGCATTATCCAGTAGATGGTGTTGGAGAACTACATAATTGGCACAAGAAGAGTATTTTCTGGGATCTACCATACTGGAAGGATCATCTGCTGCGGCATAATTTAGATGTCATGCATATTGAGAAGAACTTTTTTGACAACATCATGAACACGATCCTTAACGTCCAAGGTAAAACAAAAGATAATTTGAAGTCAAGACTTGATTTAGTCGATATATGTGCTCGTTCTGAACTTCATGTTGATGAGAATGGTAGGGCTCCTGCTCCCATATACCGACTGGATGCAGCAGCAAAAGATGCGTCCTTTGATTGGATTTCAAACGATGTGGAATTTCCAGATGGTTACGCATCTAATTTGCGTAACTGTGTTGACAGAAGAGAAGGAAAGTTTATTGGCTTGAAGAGTCACGATTGCCATGTAATGATGCAGCGCCTCCTTCCGTTTGCCTTCTCGGGACTATTACCACGAAATGTTCATGAAGCAATTGCAGGGATAAGTGCTTTTTTCCGTGATTTATGCACGAGATCAGTGACTCCAGAAGGTATCCAAAATTTGAAGTCTAACATCCCTGTGATCCAGTGTAACCTCGAGAAGATATTTCCTCCATCATTTTTTGATGTTATGGAACATCTTGTTATCCACTTGGCAAGAGAATTGGAACTTGGTGGTCCTGTGCAGTATAGATGGATGTATGTTTACGAGCGCTATATGTTTCATCTAAAGAAGAAGGTGAAGAATTTAAGCAAGGTGGAAGGATCTATTGTCGCACAGATGATCAATGAATAAACTTCAAACTTTGCAGAGTACTACTTTCCAGCAGAAGTACAGAGTATTCACACTCTCGGAGATCGAATGGTAAGTTAAATCTAATTTGTATTTCAAATCTTTAAACATTTTTATTTTAATTTTTAATGCATTTCTTACATTTTTTAGGCGGAAGAAAATGATGGTGTGCCGGTTGATGATCTCGCCCTAATGAGGATGGCGTATACCAACAAAAAGACCGGCGAGATTTCTGATGGTGTTGTGAGGGAGGTGATCGACCTGGTCCAAAGCCAGAAGGATGAAGAAGAGTTCCGCCTCTCTCAGCTTGTCTCTGATGAGGACGCCACTACTGCTGGTTCCAGCAACCTGTCTCGAGATCAAATAAACGAGCTCGTTGAATCGGTAAGAACTTCATTTTTATTTTTACTATATTTTTTTTTATCTTTACTGCTACTAAAATCATTATGTTTTCTTTTCAGGCGGTTCCAAAGAGAAAAGGGCGTTTGTTCGGTTTGGGTCGTCGATCTCCGTCGGTTGCTTCTTCTTCATCGGTGCCCTTTGTTGATCCAGCAATTATGGAGCAACTACAGAACAAGGATGACCGGATCTCAGCATTGGAGACCCAGATGGCCGCCCAACAAGCTAAAGTGGACGCAGCAGAGAGGGCGAGTGCGCAAATGATGGAAATGATGAGACAGATGTTCCCCGACCGTTTTTAGTTTGTGTTTTTTTTTTAATAAACTTGTTTAATGTTTTTCTTTTAATTTGTAAAACTTTTAATATTATAATATATGTTTTCTATTATTTGGGTTTAAATTTTATTTTTAAAAATTAAATTAAAAATACAAAATATATAAATTATATTATTTTTAAAAAATAATTTACGATTATTCCGAGGAAACACCTTCCTCGGAAAATTCCGACGAACAATTGTCCTCGGAAATTGCCGAGGAATATATTTCCCCGGAAATTTCCGAGGACATCATTTCCTCGGATATTTCCGACGAAATATATTCCTCGGAAATATCCGAGGAAGGTTTCCTCGGACATAAGTCCTCGGTAAGGGTATTTCCGAGGGTTTTTATTTCCTCGGACCTTTCCGAGGAAATGATTCCTCGGAATATCCGAGGAAACACTTCCTCGGAATTTCCGAGGCAATTCCGAGGAAATATCCTACGAAAATGTTCCTCGTAATTTCCTCGGAATGTCTGACGAAATTCCGAGGAAAAACATTTTTCCGACGAGATATTTCCGACAAACTCTTTCGTCGAAATACCGTCGGAATTTACGTATTCCGACGAAATTCCTACGAATTTGGCCGTCGGAATAACGCTGTTTTCTTGTAGTGATAGTGTTTCTAAATATGAAACTAATCATCAATAATATTAGTTACTGATTCCACAAGTGATTTAAATCTTGGTGCATAACTAAAAAAATCACCTGAAGAGTACGGAAGCCCGAGAGATAAAGTATTTTCTTTAGGTTTAAAATATTTCTTGAGTGTAAAACGTAAACTCTCTATTAAAAACGAACGTCAGATATCTTATGAGTCTAAATACAGATTTTAAGATTATAATTTATTTATACACACCACCGATAAACAAATTTCAAAATAAATAAATAAATAAATATAGATATAGTTCAATCAAGTTTTATCTCTAATTTTGTTTCCTTTTTTGCAGATTTTTTCAACGTTTATGTCATCAACAATTACTCACTCTACTTTCTATGTGCTCTAGCTAATGACATTTGGATTAACTTTCTTAAAACTAATATTCCTTTCTTATTTACCGAAAAACATTAGTCGTTGCATTTACCAACCGATCTTTTTGTCAATATTTTTTAAAGTGGTAACGTGTGTGTTTTATTGGACGTATAGGAAACGAAAGAACATGATTAAAAATCACGAGATGTACGTGTGAATATACTTATTATATATGCAAGTTGGTAAAACTGGATATTGTGATATGAAGCAACTAGTTTGGAGTCTTTGGACCCCCTTTAGGTGTGGTGGTACTATCAATATACAAAAAAACAATGAATGCTAATAATGCATCTTATTTATTTATCACTAGGGTAATTCCCGCCCTACGGGCGGGTGCGTGAATAAACGATACAATAAAATATAACTTAGATATTGATGAAATTTAATCAAAATTTTAACAAATATTTAGTTTTTTTTCTCAAGTAAAAATATTATTAAAATATTTTCAGTTACTGTTTTAACTATTTTTTATTTTTGAAAATTATATATTTGTTCACAACTAAAATACTGATGAAAGCAGTTTTTTTTTTACTTTGTTCTCACTATTTATTCTACTTTTTGCTTCATGAAAATGTATTTATATCTAAACAAAATTAATGTTCAACACGGAAAACATGATTTTTGGTATAAGTGTGTTTTTTCAATTTAGAGATATTTTAAAACTTAGTAGAAGTTTTAGCTTTAATTTTTATCTACAACAATATAAAGCACCAATCATGCTTTAAGTAGTTTTTAAAATTAAAGTCTAAAAAATAAAAAAAATAGCTGTAAAAGCCTTATTTTCTAAAGCTAAAATATATTACTGTAGGAATATTTTTCTTTTTTATATTTTTTCATTTAATTTCTACAGCTAAATCAGTTACAGTTACATCAAAAAATTCTACAGACTAAATTCTACAGTAAAATTTCTACAGCTACACTCGAACCAATCGGCCCCTTAAACGATTTGAAAAATGAATATTCAGTTAATTACAATTTAAAATACATTAAATTAGATATTAAGTGTTACAATTTATAAATATATTTATTTAATTTTTGTATACATTATTAAATTTGACAACTAACTAAACTAATCAGAATTAGAAGATAAATGATACTGGTTAATTGTGAAAATATGATTTTAGACTAATTTTATTAAATTAGGTGACTTATGTTATATTGACAATTAGCTGTTTATTTTTTATTTTAGATAGTATATTTCTAGCTAAAATTAATCACTTTTATATATCTAGATTCTAAAAAATATTAATTTAGTATACATTTGGATTGAATAATATTTATTGAGTTTTATGAGCTGATTTGAAAATTTATCCTATATATATTGATATAACTATACTAATAATTTTGCTTTTTAAGGTAACTATATTATATATTTGGATTATGATATTAATATTTAAATTTTCAATACTCATTTTAATTTCTTCATATGTATGTAAATAATGAAAATAATAGATAATATTTTATATTTATTTCAAACTAATTTTTTATTATATTTAGATTATTAAAATTAAATATTAATTGATGTCGATATACATGATGATAGTATTTATTATCGATTCTATCATTGTTTTTAAAAAAAAATAAATTAAAAAGACTTAATATATATATATATATATATATATCAAATTTATTAATTTTATTATTTTTATGAAAATTATGTTTGAAAATTATTTACGATTTAAATTAACATTTTGTTTAATTTTTAAAATGTACAATTATTTTAAAATATTTAAGTTTTGTGTAAGAATGCTTTCATTAGGTTAGAGTTACACATGTGTTTTCATTCTCCTTTTCATTCTCCTCTAGGTCTTGTACCAATATGTACATTTAATGGATTCTAATGAAAGAGTGGTTGACAAAAAAAAACAATAATGCACTTTTTCAATTGACCCCCGTCCAAACAAATAATTTATCGGTAAAAAAACAAAACTTATTTTTTTTTTTTTTTTTTTTTTTGATTAATCAGGGGTGTCCGGCGGCCGAGACCAACCGACTAAATCCCCTGAGGGCCTCCAACCCGGGTTCAGGTGAGTAGGAAATTAAATCCCACCTGGGAGGTGGCCAGCGCGGATCGAACTTATTACCCTAATTTTAATTTGAAAAACCCTTCTCCGTTAAAATAAGTAAACAAACAAAACACAAAATACAGAAAATAGTATTTCTCTAAATCTCATCCTCCGATCCTTTCCCTCACTCAGTTCAACTTGATTTTCAATTAGTTTTTTTTTTAAGTAAAAGTTTTGCAAACTATTTGAGTTCTAAATATATAGACTTTTACATACCCACGTTATATATTAAAATAATTGTACATATACAAAACATCTCTCTGTCTCCATTGGATTCCTATAAATTCCAGTTTTGGTAAGTACCCTCTCTCCACCTCTTCCTCAACTCCATTTACTTCATCCGCCGTAAAACCTCAACGGAAAAACATTTTTCCTTGTAATTTCATCCTCATCATCATCGATGTATCATTCTTCTATTCCTACTCATAACCTTCATTCTTTACGCCACCATGTCCAATTCTTCCCTCCTCCAGTCGCTCAGATCCGCCTCACATGTAACGCCACACGTTTCCCAGACCACTGCTTCTCCTTCTTTCTCAAACGGGTCGGATCCTAAACATGTCCATGTAATCCACTCGGCGATATCTGTCTCCTATGAGAGCCTCAAATTTAGTCAATGGAAAGTCAAATCTATTTTAGATATAATTGTAGCAGTAATATCACCACCATTTGCCTCTAGATATTCCCTACTTGCAGCACCGCACCGAATTGACGGACGTCGCCGTGATGAGCGGAGAAGTTAAAGATGCTCGTGTGCGGATGGGTCTCAAAACCGGCAACAACACGAAGCAAACCGTTGACGCCATCACATTTCTCAATAGTCTCGTTGAACTCACATGATTCAGAAAGCAAGATTGAGAAGCTTGAACTGATGAATTTGAAAATACAGAACATATCTTTTTTATAGTGGAAGATCCAGACAAAAGAATTAATGAGGGATGCATTGAAGGAGAAATCGTGGTAGGAGTGGAGATGTTTGGTTGTTGCTTGAGATAAAGATGTGGCTTGGGTTAATTGAGATTCTGTAACGCCTGAATATTAATAACGCCGGTGAGATGAACAGGTAAAGAAGTTTGAAGGCGATAAGAATCAATGGATTCGGTGGTTGGACCTGTTAAATACAAATGGGCCATTTAAAAAATAACCAGACCCGTACAACTGAAATAAATTAACCAAAATTTTGAGTCCACGATATCTCACCAAGAAATAAGGAATGGTAGATGCCAGGTGGCAAGCTTTCAGAAACTTATTTTCTTACGTGGCTCACCCAGGATTGAATAAACTCTTCTTTATATAATAAGATGTTCACCTCTTTGTAAGATTTTGTTTGGTCTCATGACAAATTGAGAATTATATATCTATCTTTCTTTTTGTCTTCCGAAAATGATGACTATCTTTTTGACAATTCATGCTTTTTAACAAATTTACAACAAACTTAGTGAACCCAATTTTTTTATTACATTAATTTAGGATTTTTTTATGAACATGGAATACAAAATTAAATATCTTTTGTTGCATGACATAGTTAAGTAAATATAAGTTAATTAATTTAGTTTTAGTCAAAGCAATGAAAGAAAAGAAAAGAATCACTTTCAGAATTTTATGTTTGTCAAAGTACCACTGATGCATTTCAACTTTGATGGGGTTGCCGACAAGCTTCCCTTGCCGGCGAGTACTATCCACATGACTCTAGAAGACAGATTAAAAGAGAGGAGGGATTTAATAATACAAATTTTCAAAACTCCAACATGTAATGCAATTTGGATATATATATATATATATATATATAGCTCAAATCCAAGACACTTTTAGCCATTTAGATAGCAAATAGTTTACATGTAAATGCGTATCTTGTTTATATAGGTAGATGGTGAGATGATACTTCAAACTTCCATTGACAAACCATCAAATTTGGATGCCAAGTGGGAACGTCTTTTTCTTTACCATAAACTAGTTGTGACGTTTATTGGCTTAGCTTCATGAAAAAAATCTTCTAGACAACATACAAATGAAAGTACAATTTGTGGACTAATAAAAATGCAAATGCATGGAATTCAGACACTAACAGTAGAAAAGAGACAAAGCTCCTTTGTTTTGATTGGGCAACTCTTTTTGGTCAGCTTATAACTTTCTTGACTTTAATACTATTCTTTATTTGCATGCGTCACCTTTTTTTCTTTATAGTGAAACCAAAACTGAGAAGAAAGACAAGTTTGCTTAGCAATAGTCTGTCATTTCCCTCACCAACTCTTAGTTTGATTTCTTACTTCAACCACATTCATCATTGAATGCTTATAGATTATACCCTTTCTTATTTCGGTTTCATATTATACTATTCGTGTCATATAATTATACTGGTTTAACTTTCAAGAACATACATTATTTGTTAATAAAAAAATATAATCCTAGTATCTGATTTACAAATGTTCTTGTTGAGTGTTTTCGCTCTTTATTCTTAAAATGGTCAAGATAAGTATTTTGCCGAGTGTAGAAAGTACTGTATGTGTTATTATAATTTGTTTGGTCTGTGAGTAAACCCAAGGGGAAGTTCATTCATGCTCAAAAGAGCTCTAACAAGACAGATAAAGAGATTGAAAATAAAGTAGCTCATACTTTACGCAAGGATGAACATGAAGGTTTACAAAACAACAACTCTCAAAGTTACGTCATCCATTGTCATGATTGGATATGGGATTTTGGAGGTTATAAACATTTTAAAAACTTAAGTAAAATAAAATTTTCATAATTTTTGGTTTATGTCTATACAAAATACTTCAAAATTTTTAGAAACTAGTGCCAATATTTCACTAGATTGTGTTCGGATCCAATTATGATTGTCATCACACATATACCTTGTATCAAAAACCCTAGTTGTCAAGAACCCTAATAAGATGTACTAATAGACTTCGATCATGAGACGCTATGGCTGTAACTGGTAAAACTATAAGGAAATGAAATACAAAAAAATGAAATAATAGGAAGAGAAATACTCTAAGATATAGATCTAAAAAAGTTTTTTGTCACAAAAATAACCTTTAAAGAAAAAAATGACAAAAGTAACATTTATCAAAGGGTGTAAATATACGTTTATACCCCTTAGTTTAACTAATCTAGACTTAGAGTTTAGAGTTATGGGGTGAGGTTTTGGGAATGAGGTTTAAAATTGAAAAAAAAAATATTAATTTTTAAAAAATAAAAAAAATCCAGTTTGGTCATTTTTTTTTTGAAGGTTATTTTTGTGACAAAAACTTGAAAATGTGTTATTTGAGAAATTTGCCCTAATGAGAATGTAATACAACAAAAATTGAATATATTACATTCCATTTATTCATGAAGAAAATTGTACAGTAATATTTATGAATGTTTTTCTTTGAAATTTTTTTGGAATGTTTATGAAATTGATGGATTAATTATTTCAATACATTCATGTCAAATGGTGATTTTTTAAAAAAATTAATGGAATAAGTTATTCCTCATTATTTCATTCCAAAAATTAACAATCATCCAGTTACAACCTTATATTGGACTTCTATCATGTGCTGTAACATGTTCAAATCGATAGATAAATCTTCGACCTAGAGATCATCTCAGGGTCATATAACAGTTTTGTATTCACGATAATCACATGTTAGCAAAATAACCAAAATAGCTTTTAATGCAAAACAAAAGTCGCACCAAAGGTAAAGCTCAATACTAAAGATCAATATCCAGCCCATTTTATAGCCCAATAGACAGATAAAAAGGCTAAAATCATCCGTCCACTTAAAATGCGATTGGCTTATCCTCCGTCAACTCTACCGTTGACACGTGTCCCCAAGAGAGATAGAGAGATGTCTTAGATCCGACGGCTAAAAATCACTTAACCCTGAGGACTAAAGAGCAAAGAGATAATGCTTTGGCGCGCGTAAACAAATGGCTGCAGGCATCGGACTCGGCTCCGTGTCGACTCACCGAGTCGCCGCCCTCTCTCCTCCGCATCATCTCCTCTCTCTCACTACTCCACGCCGACGCGGCTCCTCATTCATCCTCCGCCGAACTCGCTCCGATTCCCTCCGCCTCAGAGTCGTTTCCGCTTCCGCCGATTCACCGTCTTCTTCAGGTAATCTTACGACTCACTCACTCTTCTGAGGGGAAGAGTATATAAGTAATCGAGCTTCTTGTTTTTGCAGGCGAGGTGATCGAGAACGTAGTGATTATAGGCTCCGGTCCAGCCGGCTACACGGCGGCTATATACGCCGCGAGAGCCAATTTGAAGCCGGTGGTTTTCGAAGGGTATCAGATGGGCGGAGTTCCCGGCGGACAGTTAATGACAACCACCGAGGTTGAGAATTTTCCGGGGTTCCCCGACGGGATTACGGGTCCTGATTTAATGGAGAAGTGAGGAATTGGATATGATCACGATGAGATATTGATTCACTGATCAGTTACTGAGGAAATCTTGTTGGTTTTGTGTAGAATGAGGAAGCAAGCTGAGAGGTGGGGAGCAGAGTTGTATCCAGAAGATGTGGAGTCTCTTAGTGTGAAGACGGCTCCTTTTACTGTGCAGAGTAGTGAACGTAAGGTGATTATCTTTCTTTGCATGTCATGCTTTTGTGAGTTCAATGTAGATAGAGATTGCGTGTGTGTATTACCTTATGGAGGGAAGGTGTTTACTTTGCGTAGTTGCATCTTGTTGTTTTGGTATCATTGAAGATAGAGACCAGTGTTGATAGTCTTGGAGAATTCATTTGTTCTTGTAGTACAGATACTTTTATTGCTCTGATGAACATAAGCTCTTAGGATTAGTTTGTGAGGTTCTATAGGCATTGATTAGTAGTCATTTTTAGGCTCTCTTTCTCTCTCGACTAGTCTGATGGTCTTTTATACGTACGATGTTTTTCTCATTTGGGGTTGGTTTTGTAGGTCAAGTGTCATAGTATCATTTATGCCACTGGAGCTACAGCAAAGAGGCTGAGACTGCCGCGAGAGGAAGAATTCTGGAGTAGGGGAATTAGTGCTTGTGCAATTTGTGATGGTGCTTCGCCTTTGTTTAAGGGGCAAGTACTTGCCGTGGTTGGAGGAGGAGATACGGCGACAGAGGAAGCTCTGTACCTCACAAAATATGCCCGTCATGTGCATTTGCTTGTTCGTAGAGACCAGTTGAGAGCCTCCAAGGCTATGCAAGATCGGTGAGTGTTTACAGGTTATTATATTATTAGCTTCTGAGTCATACTCTACTCTAGGAAATGTAATTTGTCAGGCTGTGGAGTTAGGAAACCAAATGAGAATACTCCGAGACAGAACTTTGTATGACTATCTGGATTTATGAGGTTTTTATCTATACTCAGTGTTCTATCTCGCATGTCCACACAAATCTTTACATTTGGATTTTCTAGGAAAGCATTTGGCTAATGGGCACACTGTAAGTTGAGTCTTTTCAACACCCTGAGTGTTTTTTTAACAGGTTGGTTATGGCGAATGTTTCAGAGTGATCAACAATCCAAACATCACAGTGCATTACAACACGGAGACTGTGGACGTATTGAGCAACACCAAGGGACAGATGTCTGGCCTTCTACTCAGAAGAGTTGATACTGGAGAAGAAACTGAGCTGGAGGCAAAAGGATTGTTTTATGGAATAGGGCATTCGCCGAACAGTCAGTTATTGGAAGGCCAAGTCGAACTTGACAGCTCGGGTTACGTGTTGGTTCGCGAAGGAACATCGAATACATCAGTTGAAGGTGTATTTGCTGCAGGAGATGTGCAGGTTATGCTTTGACACTTTTAGCTATCTTTCGGTATTTTTGTTTACTCTTTGAAGTCATATCGGTTCGATGATTGTGTGAACTACTATCCCATTTGTCACTCTAGGATCATGAATGGAGACAAGCTGTAACTGCTGCTGGATCAGGATGCATAGCAGCTTTGTCAGCCGAGAGATACCTTACAAGTAACAATCTTCTTGTTGAATTTCACCAGGTAGGAATGATATTGTCAAAATAATATGTATCTATTTGCATACTTCACAAGGCTTACACTCTTTCATCTTCATGTGACAGCCTCAAACTGAAGAGACCAAGAAAGAGTTCACACAACGGGATGTCCAAGAAAAGTTTGACGTCACTCTTACAAAGCATCGGGGACAGGTAATCTATATGAACCTTATAACTTTTTATGTACAAGCATTTTCTCTGTCTCACATCTTTCGTCGTGTTGTGTTTCCCTGCTTTTAGTATGCTCTTAGAAAATTATACCATGAGAGCCCAAGAGTTATATGTGTATTATACACGTCACCAACATGTGGCCCATGTAGGACTCTGAAGCCAATCTTGAACAAGGTGATCCTTCTCCTGACTTAAGCATTGCAAGAGATTACTCAGCTTGCTTGGATGATTTTCTAACAATATGTTCTGTTTCGTCTTAAATTGCTGGTGCAGGTGGTCGATGAGTATAACAATGATGTGCACTTTGTTGAGATCGATATCGAGGAAGATCAAGAAATTGCTGAAGCAGCAGGAATCATGGGAACGCCATGTGTGCAGTTCTTCAAGAACAAGGAAATGCTCAGGTAAGGCTCTGTTCTCTCACTAATAGGATCATGTTGAAATTATTGTGATCAGGTTTGGCTAAAAGATGACGAGTGTGTGCAGGACTATATCGGGTGTGAAGATGAAGAAAGAGTACAGGGAATTCATCGAGGCTAATAAATGAGGATGAGCATATAGATTTGATTGTTTCTGGCAGATGCCAAATTGTATCATGATGACTCAGTTTTTATTTCATTCAATTACTTAAGCTGCACGCATACATAGAGCGTTGTTACAATTTGCTTTTGTTTCACAGTTGTGTGTGTGATCGTTGCACTTGTGAGATCATATCACGTAGATGACAAGGAACCTCAGTTTATGTATATGGTTGCACTTCTCAGATCATATCACGAAGATGACAAAATCCAACACAATTTTCATTATCGAGCTCGAAAATATCTCTCCTTTTTTTTGCTTAAAGCTCGAAAAATATCTCTTGCACGGATATATTATATATCTCTTACGTTTATTTATGTTTTGACTCTGAACCTAATTAAGGATAATGTTCTTTTTCTTATAATATTGTAAATAATTGGAAGTGTGTTATACGGTAACACGAATATACAAAGTATATAACACCAATGATAAGAGTCTAGAGACTAGAGAGAATATTTCAGATCTGTGTTTTGATTTTATTCTAACCTGTAAAGATAATAAGGTCAACTATGCATATATTATACAATGATTTTAGAATAAATTTTTGTAGGCACTTTAGTCTCGATTGATAATTATTGTTATTAAGATATGTTTATTTCAGCCTTTTTTCAGAAAAAAAGAAAGATGTTTTTTTCGCCATATTTGCACTTTAGTCTCGACTGGTAAAATACTTATTGTCTTTATATGTGATTAACGCAACGCTGCTAAAATGAATGAGTTATCCGCTAATTCTACCTTTTAGATAGTTTTGGCGGGTGTTTTTTTTTGTAAAAGGGCTTTCATATTAATAACTGAAGAAAGAAAAAATGTTTACAGCCCAATGGACTTTAGTAATAACAACATACTCCAAAGAAAAACTCTTAATTTAGAACTGATACTCAGTAGAGGCCCAAATGAACCTAACCCAGATAGTGAAATCAAAGTAGTTCCTTCTCTAGCTGCGAGAGGAAGAAGAAGGATGGTGATCGTGAACAACGGTGATAACCAAGGATAGAGTTTATGCATGTCGGAACCAGGTCTGCATCATGGAGGAAGATAACTTTGGGTTTGATTCTCTGAAACTTTGAATCTTGTTCCGAATCTGAAGATCGATGAGGTGGAAGATAGAATCAGTTGATCGGTAGATGTTCGAGTGAAGCCTGTTGTTCCTCTCGTGCCATATCCAGTACATGTTTGATTGCCAAGCTAGGAGAGTTAGAAGACGGATTGGTCTGGAGGATTTCTGTCTCGGGAGCCTAATCATCTGTAGCAAAGTGCCAGACCACGAACGAGTAGGAGCGATGCGGCACCTGGCAGCACTTACTGACCACAAATCAAAAGAGAAATTGCATTCAAAGTAGAGATGATTTCGAGACTCAAGAAGATTGTTACACAGTAAACATTGTGGTGATACGCGAAGGCCCCAGCTGCAAAGTCGATCTCTTGTAGGACATCTATCACAGACTGCTAACCAAGTATGAAAATTTTGTCGAGGAATACCATATGAAGTCCAAACAGCTTCTGCCCAGTCTACTTCCTCAATCATCCCACACAGATAAGTGTATACCTCACCAGTAGAGTATCGGTTGGAGATCTTTCCTGCAATTTCCCATTCGTAGTAATCCGAATTTGTTGTTAGGTTGACCGTAGTTAAATAGGCTTGTAACTGTAGCTGTTGATTTGATCGCGCAGGAGGGAGACGCCATGAACCATTTATGTTGAGAGAACCGACCGTCGCGTTCTGAGAGATACCTAACCTTGAAGAATGCATGTTGAGGAGGGTAGCTATTCTGCCTAAAGGCGACCAATTGTCGAACCAGAACCTAGCAGACAAACCATTTTCCAACCGCAGTTTGATGAGGGGGAAGACATCATCTTTAAGCTTTAGTAGTTTGTTTGCTAGCCAAGAATTAGAGGCTTTTGGTTTAGACGTCCAATAGTTTTGAATTGAGCCCTTTAGGATAACCTTTTTAAACCAAATCACCCACACCGAATCTGGCCGAAAGAAGAGCAACCATATCAGTTTTATACAGCATGACTTGTTCCAAGTCTGAAGATCTTTTATTCCTAGTCCTCCTTGTTGCTTTGTGAGAACAACCTTTTCCCATGTCACCCTAGCCGTATTGTTGCATTCAATGTTGCCTTTCCAAAGAAATACACTGCAAAGGGAATTGATTCGAGTAATACAAGCCTTAGGGAGTATGAAAGCTGAGCACCAAAAGGTTGTGATTCCTGATATTACAGTTTTAATAAGCGTCAGTCTCCCAGCAAATGATAAAGTTTTGACTGACCATGAGGAGAACCGTTTTTTGATCTGATGTATCAGTGGCTCACAGCTTACTGCATTTAGCTTTTTGGAGTTCAGTGGTAGTCCGAGGTACCGGATAGGGAGGACACCGCATAGCATACCAGTAGATACTTGGATTGCATCGATATCATGGCTTGTCATTCCTGAGGCAAAAAAAATTGTTTTTTGCATGCTTATCGCCAGACCCGATCGACTTTCAAACTCCTTTAGAACATGAAGCACTTGTTGAACAGATTCCAGCGAGCCATCAATGAATATTAGAAGATCATCTGCGAAGGATAGGTGAGTCATCTTCATTGCTTTGCATTTGTCATGATACTTTACCTTTTCCTGAGCTGCCGCTGAATTTAACATAAAGGAAAGACAGTTCATGGCAATAACAAAGAGGTAAGGAGAAAGGGGGTCTCCCTGTCTCAGCCCTCTTTTTCCTTTAAAATATCCGTTGACAGAACCATTGTAACCAACCATGAAGCTTGTTTTGCAGATACAAGCTTTAAGTAAGGTGATGAAGTGGGATGGCAACTGCAAACTTTCCAAGCAAGTAAAGAGGAAATCCCATGAGAGTGTATCAAAAGCTTTGGCAATGTCAACTTTTAAGGTAATCCTTGGTGCTCCTTTATTCTTGTGATAGCCATGAATTAGCTTACTTGCTAGAACCGTGTTCTCTACCAGTAAACGGTCTTTAACAAAAGCTGTTTGAGATGGTAGTATTAGGCTTTGTAGAATCGGTTTTAGCCTTGAGACCAGTAATCGTGAGATCACTTTGTAGATTGTGTTTAGGCATGAGATTGGGCGGTAGTCAGAGATTTTTGTTGCTCCTGTGAACTTCGGAATGATGGATAAGATGGTAGCATTTGTTGTGGCTGGTAGGAAAGCTGTTGAGAAAAAATCAGTTATTGAAATCACCACCTCATGTCGAATAGTATCCCAAGCTGCTTTGAAAAATCCAGAAGTTAGTCCATCAGGCCCTGGAGCTTTGTTTGGATTTAGTTTGAAGAAAGTAGCTTTGATTTCTTCAGGTGTTGGAACTGATAACATAGTATGTGTTTGGTGCAGGGGACATCTGAAATCGATGAGATCAGCAAACCACCGGTGTGTTGAGATAGTTGTTGGGTTCCCGTAAATTTCCGGACCAAGTATCGATTTGAAATGCTCCACAGCAAGAATACTCATTTGCGAAGGATCTGTCACCAAGACTCCACTGGTAGTTACGAAAGAACGAACGGCATTTGAGCTAGCCCTCACTTTACACATTCGCTGGAAGAAAGTAGTGTTGAAATCCCCTTCAGCTAGCCAGTTTATGCGAGATTTTTGCCTGAAATAGCTTTCTTCAATTTCACGCAGGTGTAACCATTTCTGGTGGAGATTTCTCTCTTCTTGGAAGAGTAGTGTAGATGGCGAGTGAAGAGCTTGTACCTGCACACATTGAAGCAAACTGTAAGTTTCTGACACTCTCTCTTGAATTTTGGAATAATTTTCACGGTTTAGTTTTTTTAGATCCTTTTTGAGGTCTTTGAGTTTCCAGCATAATTGGGCTAGTGTCGAACAATGGCTTCCGGCTTGAACCCACGCATCAGTAACATTCCTCAGGAAATTTGGATGTTTGGTTAGGTAGTTTTGGAATTTATAAGGTTTGGTTCCAGCACTGGGAAGGTTGAAGGCTAGGTCTATTAGGCATGGGCAGTGATCTGAAAAGATAGGTGGTAGAAATGAGGCGAAGGCATGGGGAAGGTCAGAGATGGTTTTAAAGTTAACAAGGAGACGGTCAAGTTTTTTGCCAGAAGGTTTGGCAGGTTGCTTGTTAGTCCATGTGAGAGTTGGTCCATTGAACCGCAGGTCAAATAATCCACACTGCATGAAACAATCTTGAAGTTGATACATCAAGCTATCAGGAGCAACAACAGACGATGAAGAATGCTCGTAGGGGTAAATGATTTGGTTAAAATCGCCTCCTATCATCCACTGTTTGTTGTCGAGATCAAGAGAGCTATGAAGGTGCAGAAGCTCAGTCCATAGTTCAACTCTTTGATCGCTAAGGTTTGAAGCATAGACAGCTGTGTAGTAGATTGGTTCCTGGTTTGGCAGATTGAGAATGCAAGTCATTGACTGTCGGGACTGCCCTACAATCTGAAGTTTCAAGGGATCTTTCCATATCAAGATGATTCTGCCATCTTCATCTGATAGATGGTTGGAGAAGGATTTCCACGTAGGACAAAGTTTGGTAATCAATGGAGGTAGAGAAAGTTCTTTAACATGAGTTTCTAAAATTGCACCAAAAAGAGGCTTATGGGTAAGTAGCCAAGTAACAAACGGCCGATGCTTATCCGGGTCATTTAGGCCACGGACGTTCCAAAAGAAGAGCTTTACACTCATTTAGTTTAAATTGGGAAGATCTCCACCAAGAGTGGTAGATTCAGGGTTTTCAAGGAAAAGTTTAGAGGTTTTAGGAAGTGGCGAAAATGAAGAAAGGGGTGGAGTGCAGTTTATAGGAAGGGTAAGAGGTGAGAAAGTGTTTTTGATAGTAAGAGTTTTGGATTTCGGTGGTTCAGGGAGGGGTAGGATGTGGGAGGTTTGAAATAGTGGGTTTGGTTTTAAGGGTAAGGGAGGTGAAAGAGTTGGTGATGAACGACATCTTTTTAGTGAAGGACGAATTATGGTTTCAGGGGAAACACAAGAAAAGGGTTCATGATGGGAAAGAGGATTATCCACCTGCATTTGATCAACCAGTGGTGGTGTTGATGTTTGAGAGGTAGACGGATGTGAAGGTTTCTTTTTTTGTTTCTGTGAGTTTAGAAAAGACTGGTCATTTGTGGAGGCCATAGGCTTTTTTCCTTGAGTTTTACTTGAATTCTTTGACTGGTTTGCAGGAGGAGGATTGTACATGAGACAATTTCGTACCAAGTGTCCTAGTTCATGACAGTGAGAACAAGTAGGAGGAACCCAAGGGTAGTGGACAGCAACTTCAACAACTTCTCCATTTTGACGTTCAAACTCAACAACAGATGGCAGTGGCTTTGTAAGATCAACTTCCACTTTAACATGAGATACAGTCAAGCTTACCAGGTTTTTTGTAAAATCGTCCGTCTCTTTCGGGTCTCCAATAAGTCCTGCTACCAAGCTTAAACCTTCCTGGTGTCTCAAGTCGAGTGGTACACCTGATAAATGTGCCCATATCTTGATAGCTTTTAGAGGCGGGGTGGCAGAAGAGTGCTGAGAAGACCACAGAGCAGTGTGAAACATAGAGTCTCCAACATACCAAATGTTCTTCTCTATGATTTTCTGCCTTAGATAGTCACTAGGGATTCTGACTAAAGTAGATCGGGTCAGAGGATTGTTGTGGATTTCGAGTCTTTTTCCTTTCCCCCACATATGGTTAAAAACACTTTGAATCTGATTAAATGGAGGAGCTTTGCCATTAAAGTAACAGATAATGAAATCTTTATGCAGCTCAGCTCCTTTTTTAAACACGGAATCAGGGATGAGCACTCTTGGTCTTCCAGTAGAAGAAATGGTGACCGGAGCAAGGCGAGAAAGCGATTTATCTTCTGAGAGCCTTAATCTTTCAACCAAGGAAGGAGGCTTGGGTGGTGGGGAGGGAGGTGAGGGAACTGGCATTGGAGACTGAGGAGGGATTTCAAAGGGGGCGGTTGGAGGAGGTAAGTCTGAGTTTATTATGGAATTTGGGTTAGGGTTATTGTATACCAGAGAGGTTTTAAGTAGTGGGGCGGAGGCTTTGTTGGTTTGGAGTGGTGAAGTTTGTTTTGGTTTAAGAATGGTGAATTTTTGGTAAGGATGGTCTTGGCCATTTATGTAAGCAGTTTCTGGGATAGTATCTTTTTCAGATCTCGTAGGAACAGTGTTTTTTGCTTCAGATAAAGAACCCTTTTTTCTTTCAGAGACATCAACGGAGAGAGGACCTGAAGCAGTGATAGCTTGTCGCGAAGATGCCACAGCAGTAGTAGGTGAGTTGAAAATCTGAGATTCACTCTTCTTGGAGGAGCTCAGCTTGGAGGCAGTTGCAGATGAAAGGTGAGGGAATTGGACAGGGGATAAAGGTGAGGTTGGATCAGGAGGGTCAGGAGGGGGCAACTGGAAATGGGAAGATTCACTGGAGGTGAGCCGAGGTGGGTTCTGGGCGGAAGCCTTGCCGGGTAGCTTCCAAACGCTGTTCATTTTAAAAAAAGCCAGAGAGAGTTTGGCTTTTAAAAATTCGCGTAAAGTTTTGGCGTTCGTTACCAAATCTAACGAGTTTTCTTTATATAACTAAGTACACGAGTTATTGATGGGTAAGATATTACTAAATTCTCTACTATACTTCATAGTTTCTCATTTCTGGAGAGACATTAAAAATATTGTTTCGGTTCACACAAGTTATATGCATGCGTAATGGTTAAGTAGAACGTCGGAATGACAAACTTGATCATCAGATTGACAAACTTGATCATGGCTAAGAATTTTTGAATCGATCCAAGAGAAACAAAGACTCTGTAATGTATGGGATCTTGTGGTCAAGTGATAAGGAGACCGAAATTAGGACACCAACATATTTTAAGTTCAATCGAAACTAGGTCACATCGTTTTAGACATTTATACGGATATAGACATTTACTTACGACCTATTTGCATATCCAAAAATAGTTTATTCGTGAATTTCATTTTCACTTAGAGATTAGTCTGATGTTTTCATAGTTTTGGATACCCAAGTTAATCTTAAGAAAAAATAAGACTGTATTACTTTTGAATACATCAATTTTTTTTGGTGGAACTCATCAATATTTAAAAAAAAATGGAAATTGAAAAATAAGGGTCGAGAATTGATCTGCTACTATTAAAGAAAAAAAAAGGTTAGCACATCCATACTGAATCAGTTTTGCTAACACATGCATTTTGTGGATGATGATGTTGAGTTTTTGTAGATATCTCAGGAAACTATCAGCCTATCACATGTATCCTCTACATTTCTGTCTATATATGCTTTATCTAATCTAGCTATGACGCGTATACGTATAGAGGACCGTATGTACGTTCGTATTTCTAAATCTGTTAATAACTTATCCATTTTAATAGTTCATATCAAAGGTATGCATGCACTTACATATATGAGCCTCACTAATTATTACTTTGTATCGACTTTAAAACACAAATCGTTCTTAAGTTGTAGGGGTATTGTTATTATCTGCTTGCAAATCAATGAAAATCTGATTTGATTTTATAGCAAATCATTATGTAAAAGCCAAACTAATAAGAAATATATCCATTATAAATTGATCAATTGTGTAGATCAACTAAACAAACAAAAATTACCAGATGTGAATTATTTTATATATATATATATATGGTTGGCAATCAACCGGCTACCTTATGCTAAATCTTGTTTATTTAAACGTCAAACTGTAATCACTCGTTGATTTGATTGTACCATATGTTATACCTTAAATAAAAAAATACAAAAGGTGGTTGGTTACGAATTGATGTTACACGTTACAACTCAAAAGCAAACCCACTTTTCTATATAATATAGTATATTATTTAGTTTAAAATTAAGTTGCTCGCTGAGTTACACGTAAAAGCGAATTTGCCTTTGCTTAAATTAAATACAGTATAGTTTATAATCAAGACAAGAAGAATCTTAATTTTGGCATTAATCATGATGGACCATGTGCGGGTCTTCATGCCCTGCATTTAAGCAACCAAACACTAAAATCTTTTATTTATTCTTGTGTCAACTGCTGATTTTTATACGATTGGTAATAAAGTAATACAAAGGAGAGTCCTTGCCAGGGCCAACACGACCCGCATGAGAGCCAAGACCCTTTTAAATCAAAACCACCTACTCGTGCCCAACCTAGAGAAGGACTCTATACCTCCAACAGTCACAGTACAAAAACTTCTTTTTTTTGCTAACCACAGTACAAAAACTTGATGATCCATATATATTTTGGTTAGCTTAAAGACCAGATAATCTATACATTAAATATTAAATTTTGGGAACCATAATTGATATTTCCTTCGACTTGTCTTCAAAATCAGTTTTGATCAACCGTTGGTTTGGTAAACCACGAAAACCAAAGAGAAGACTAACTTCGTGAGAACTAAACAGAAATTACAATTTTTTTCAGTATTAAAGACATCAAGAAGTTATAAACAGAGACTACAAGTCGTTTAGTGGTAAAGGGGTTTCAGCTGAAACCCCTTTCGTTCAATTTGTTTTAGTCATCTCATTTAGATAAATTAATGTGGAACCGGATGCAAAGCATCGTGCGATTAATCTTTAGATCTAAAAAACTTTTAGGATCTCCACAGTTATCAAAAAAAAAGACTTCTCATTATATTTTTTTCGTTTTTTTATATTTGACGTTTTAGGAAAATACACATAGATTAAAAAACATTTAATTTTGTTTCATTTTCTAAACAAAAACATCATTAATTATTTACATAACCACAATTTAACCAATAACAAAATAGGAGCTATAATATTATTGGTCTTCTAACATTAATTACTATTAAATTTTACATAGAAATTGAAAACGTCAAATAATTTGGAACAAAAAAAATCCTCTAAAACGTCAAATATAAAAAAACGGAGGGAGTATATTAAAGACATCAAGAAGTCATAGAGGAAGCCCTGAACCATATGATTTCTTGTATCTATCCAAGGATACACATGAGATAGACAACCACATAGACATAGTAATCATCACATCCTTCTATTCTTGATATTTAACAAAGCAAATATACAAAAGTTTCCTTAGAAAGTAAGAAAAAAAAAAGAAAAAGAGAACAAATGTACCACATCAAATAAAACATTAGAAAAACCTAACATACACCCTCCTAGGCATTCTCACTATCGCTTAGAGATACTTCATGAAAGTTGCACTCATCACTAATGTTTTTTTTTTCTTTTTTTTTCATCAGTAATGTTTTTAAACGTCACTTAAGACATTTTCATATTTTTAATAAGTCAACAACATTTTTAATTTATATTCTAAGAAGAAAAATACTGAGTTCAGGACCTCCGTTTTTATCAGGGTTCATCATATAAAACGCCTCCGAGTCACGGCTCCCCACGACTCGTTCAAACCTACCTCTCATATACAACAACTCCCCAACCTCCTTTCCACCATCCGCCACGTCATCAATACTCTTCCCCGTCGGAATAACTCCAGCTCCAACCGTAACCCTAGACACCGTGTTCAACACGCGCCAATCCGACTCGGTACACGCGCCGCCACGCGACACCGCGTAGCCGCACTTCCTCCCGTTGCAGTACATGGTCCACTTAGGCTCGTGGAAAAGCTTAGTCCCCGACCTGTGACGCTTCTCGCACTCCAGCGCGATCCTGACGAGCCCTGACGACATCTCTTTGACTAGAGATGCCGTCGACATGGCTAGGTCTAGGAGCAAGACCGGGTCGGTACTCGGACCGAACTGGACTGAAAACGTGACGCGGCCTCTTCTGTGTCCGTACAAAGTGCCCGTGACTCTTCTCCCAAGGGAAGAGGAGCCACGGGTGACGAGTGAGATCACTCCGGAGGGAGAAGGGAACGAGAGGGAGTTGCAAGTGGGGAGGTTGATTAGGTTGATGAGATGACGTAAGAAGGAAGAAAGCTTCACGTTGACTTTCACGATGCTGCTAGAGGAAGAGGAGGACGAGGAGGAGACTTTCCGACAGGGTACGAGGAAGAGTTCATGTTCAGGGATGGTTGGGATCAAAGCCAAGGAGGAAGGGGAACGGGAGTGAGAGCCACGCGCTGGAGAGGTCTCTGGATTGATCATTCTTTGGAGAGCTAGTTCTTGGTACTGCACCATTGTTATGATATTGATCCAATGAGAAAATTGAGAGAGGTGTTGATATACTTTTTTTTGTGTGTGGAGAAAGAGATGTTTATATATTTGAGTGTATGTGAAGAAAGCTAGCTGGCGACCAAAGTGATTATGAGTGTTGGAAGAGGTGTGGTCGATTTGTTTGTGTATTTATACACGTTTTAAATATATATTTAGAAAAGCATATATGTTTGATAATGTTAATTATTGCCTATCATTTGAGAGCCCCCCCCCTCCCACCCCCGCCCCCAATAAAATTATATATTGTTGTTTTTATTGGAGTTGAAGTTATCAGAAAACATAGAGTTAATTTAGCATGATATCAGTATTAACACAATTTCTATAGCTTGTTTTTAGCTATACTCATCGATACTCGTATGTGGCTGAATTATTTGTGTTCATATGCTTTAGCTTTGTTTTGTTTTAGATGGTATGGTATATTTATTGATCAATTCTATTAAATAAGTTTTTGTTACCAAACTAATTTTTAAGAAAAAAATAATTGAAATATCATTTTTTATTTTAATTTTTTAATATTTATTTTTTTGTTTTCTAACATTTTAAATTTATCCCAAAACTCCATCTTATAACTCTAAACTCTAAGTATAAATTAATTTATTTTATGGATATAAATGTATATTTATACTTTTTAACAAAACTTTTTTGGTCATTTTTCCTTTTTTGTGACAAAAGAAATTTAAAACTATATTAAGGTATGTTTTTACTTTCTTATTTTTATACTAATATAATAATATGCACTTTTCGATACGGGTATGAATGTATGATTGATACGTTTTTGTAGTTTGCTACTTTGTTGTATAATTTACATACATTGTTGCATGTTTACATAGTGAGATTTCATTTCAGGGTCATCAAAGTCCCGCATCAGTTGGTTAAAACTAAGAGCATGTACATTGGGGGTCTCTTAGCAGAGGTTCTTAACTTTTCTAAAATACGTTTCTTAACTTTTAACTAAGAAAACCTAAGAGACGTCTCTTAAATAAGAGTCTTAAGAGCCGTCTCTTAACAAAAATTTTTTTAAAAAAAAAAAAAAAAAGTGTCAAATTAAGTTAAGAACCTCATTCAAAGAGACGCTGATAAACATGGTCTAAGAGCATGTTTAAGAGTCTCTTAGGGACTCTTTAACTTTTTTTTTAATTTTTGTTTTAAAAGAAAAAGTTAAACCAATCGCGGACCGCCATCTATCATAGTGTTCGCGAACAGTCTAAAAACTTCCCAAAAACTGTCTCTTGCAGAAGAGAAATAAAAGGTGAATTTTTTAAAAATGTTAGAGCAGGAACAACCCTGTCCCTTAACGTAGTCCTTAATGCTAATTTAATTAAAAATAAATGAAAAACACCAAATTAATTAAGGGGCGTGCCTTCATTAAGGGAAGGAAGGGGCGTATCTTAGTGGACACGTGTAGGGACAGGAGAGACGAAAGGAGAGGTGGCGTGTCTTTGTCTTTTGATTTCGTCTCTCTCTTCTCGAGAGTTCTCTCTGTCTCCTCTCTCCTCTCTCCTCTCTCCTCTCTCCTCTCTCCTCTCTCCTCTCTCCTCTCTCCTCTCTTAACTTACATTTATTATAAAAAATTACTTAAGAGACATTTAATGGGGTTCGTGCTCTTAACCCTACTACTTAAAAACCCAGAGATAAATATGCTTTAACGGTCCTTTAAGATAGATCCAGGCTAACACAAATTATTAAATTGCTATTGTTTGACCAAAGAAACATTTTTTAAAAAAACTTATCAGAAAATTTGAGATAAATATTTTCGTCAGTTTTATTACATTAGAAGATTAATTGGATCTTTATTTTCATTTTATTTTGGAAGTTTTATCAAGTTGACGCTCTATATTTTTCTCTGAAGTTTAATACGTTGACATTCACATCAAATAGTGATAAGAGACAACTCAACTGGAGTCGTTAAATATTTGTTTGGCTTTAAACGTTGTCGCGGATATTCCTTTCCATGTTGTCACAGTCGTACACGTATGTAGTGGCCACTAAATAAAAGACAAAAGGTTTTTAGACCATGATTATCCCTATCCGGATTTTTTAGGGATTTAAAAATAAACAAAAACAAAAAAATTAAAAAAAGAATCAATCGCGGGTCGCCACGTACGCGCACAGTATAAGAAACTCTTAAGGATCGATCCTTAATTCATAACTTTTATAACCGATCCTTACACTGTTCACGCTTAAGAAACCCGCTAAGAACCCCGGATAAACATGCTCTTAACTAAACAAACTAATTAAAACTGAGATAACTTTTCTTTTAAAATGTACCTATACATAAAAATTGTGGTAACTAATTAACACCCAAAAGAAAACATATGTCAAAAGTTTGTGGAAGTAATCTTTTACCGATATACCCAATCTAGGCAGATTAGACCACCTCCAATGGGGATTTTAACCAAAAATCCTTAACAAAATAATATTAAGATAATTGGTGGGGTCCACATTTTGTTAAGGATGGGGCTCTTAAAACCCTTGATTAAGGACTCAATCCTTACACTATTTGCGGGTCCCACGACACGTGGCGACCTGCCATTGGTTCCGTTTTTAATTTTTTTTTTCTTTTTTTTTTTAAGAACAAAAAAGAAAAAATAATAATATTTTTTTAAAAAAAGTCTACCTATGATTCTGTGCTAAGGAGAACACGGTTGGAGGTGCTCTTATAGTTGTTTTCCCTATTAAATATAATATTATATATGCATATATTATATTTAAATAGTCCCGTGATTATGCTTTGATTAATTATGCTAGTTATATGTGGTTGGGAATTAACGAAGGACAGTAGAAGGCATGTGCATGTAGAGACCTGAAATTTCGGGTCATAAGCTAATTATTGTATAAAGTGGTTAGTTTTTGTATATCTTAGAGATGAGATGTTGAGTATTCACAAAAGAAAAAGAACATGATAATCTCATTTTAGAGCCACAAACATCTTAGAATTATATGTTTGTAACAATACATATTACACACATACTGACAAGTACATGTTACAAGTGTGACGCCACAATGTACCCATAAATAGGCACGTAGCCTTGCTTTAATTATAAAAATCAATTAAATGTATGATCATAATCATCGTAAGCTTAAAACTAAAAGTATTATAGTTGAATCTGACTATATAAAGTAGAGAATAGTAAAGAGATACTAATTACTATATATGGGCGGTTCCAAACACGAGATATGGTTCCTTGTTCATGATGTAATATATTGGCGACCTACTTAGATATATCACAAACCGCACATCATCGGACACATGGTTTCTTTGTTTGACTGGTTTGGCACATTTTTGTTCTATTACAAGCACTTGTTTTCTTGAGAAAAGCTATTACAAGCACTTGAACCTATTTCATTCCCAATGGGAGGAAATAGAAGATAGCATATGAAATTTTAAATTTGGAGTTCGCCTATCCTTACTTATCATCGGTTATAACAAATTCGATCGAGGAATCTATCTTCTCGGACTATACAACATGTTGTG
The DNA here is from genome assembly GCA_905132765.1 of Moricandia arvensis. Taxonomy (NCBI): domain Eukaryota; kingdom Viridiplantae; phylum Streptophyta; class Magnoliopsida; order Brassicales; family Brassicaceae; genus Moricandia; species Moricandia arvensis. Next base: position 25,340 of record CAJHQP010007922.1, read on the forward strand.
GTCGGTCTGTGGACTGTGGATCCCTGCGCTGCACCCAGATAAGTCCTTTAATCTCTACAATCAACCATCAGCCATATTTATCTGGCCCAACCTAAATCATTCTCTTCTTTTTTTTTCTTGAAGAATTAACAAAAGAAGCAACCAGAGAGAATGTACTGGCAAGGTTTTGAGACATGGATACAATCAAAAGCCAAACCCTCCTCGAACTCTTCTAAAACGGACATGTAACTTAAGTAATACATACTAAATTTATAACCCATATAGGCTCTATATATAAGTCGATATCATTTCATAGATTGACAAATTGCTTGGACGAAGTTAAACTATATGATGATGAATACGAGGAGCAAATACTTTTAAGAGTTTAAATGCCATTTAAAACGTTACAAAAGAATGTTATACTTTCTTCCTATTCTTCTCTATGTAACAAGCAAACAAGAATCTTCCTCTCAAAATCTCCTTCTAATGGAGAAATCATAGGAACGAGTTAACGTTTCTCTGAATCTTCTCAAGTCAAGCTTCACGTTCTACCCTTGTAAATAGAGTTTCTTCTTATACTCCCATCAGTCATAAGAATATGATCCTCTTTGCTACATTCATCGTATGAAGAGCTATCTTCCACCATAATCCTGTATCCAGTGTACTTCAATCCTAGCTTCTTTGCTGGTTGATCCATAGTAGGCTGATTATTCGCTGAATCGAAGTTACGTAAGGATGGGGCTATTTAGACGAACTGAAACGGCACAGCATTTGATCTCGTGTGTCTCAAACGGTGTGAATTTTAAATGTTCATATACATTCTGTTGCGCATGTGTGTGCATGTGCATGCCGCCGACCATTTGCTTCGGCAAATACATTCGCATAATATAAGCTACTTTACAAAAGTGAATGAGTTGTATCACTCTGCCGATTGTAAGAGCAAATATAATCCATTAAAATGAATAATAATTATTAGGATACAAAGCGCGACATCTCATCCCTTTCAAGTTCCAACGATTTTCGAAAACTCAGACTATTTATTGGTTATGTTTTTTGTTCTCTTCTTCAGTTCCATTTTTAATATTTTTTTTGGCCTGTATATTGTCGGACAATTATTATTGTATGTAGAGTCTGCAATGCCGGTCTTGAGTGAATTTATGGGCCATAGACAATTTATTGAAATTAACTAAATTTTCTTCTTACAAATTTGGGAGTATAATTTTTTTTTTTTTGGTAATTTATGTCTATATAATTTTCTTTTAATTTTTTTGGGTCTAACACCAATGTTTCATTTGGTCTTGTCCAATGTTATTAAGAATTATGCTATGAGCTGTTTTTTTTTTTGTAACACAAAGCTGTTTATATGGTTACGCCTAACGTCTAACCTGTTCGCTTCAAGATTAGCAGATATCTAGCCTAGATGATCTATATACTAGATATTATACTATATATATACCACACTAGTATTTAAATATTATTATGTGTAAAGTAAACTTTAAGATTAGATTTAGCTGTTATTGGCTTCGGAAGCCGGTTGCATTGGTTAAAAATAAGTTTCTTGTGGCTTATACACATAGCCGGTTTTGTGTATATGCAAATGATATATTGGTTTATGATATTCAATTTTAAAAAAAAATAATCTACATAAAGATATACCGATGTTAACAAAATCTACTTAAAGATATATCTTTTGTTTAGTTTTTTATTATTTTTATTATTTTTGAGTAAATTATCTATAGCTTCCAAAATTTCAAAACCAATTTTCTTATTAAAAACCACCTAAAACTCAACTATTTGTATATTTTTCTTCTTACCCAATATGTACCGGTGGAAATATACTTGCCCAAGAGGGAGGAAAAAAATATTCTCGCAAATAAAAATTTCGTATTTATCAGTTATCCCACGCTATTCACATTTCTTACTTTTCTAATTAAACTAACTCCTAACAATCACCTGGAAACCCCTCAAAAATCTGTGAATGGTGGTAGCAAGGATTTGCCATTTCCACATTGTAATAAACACACAATAAACCTGGCTCTGATACTATATTGAATATTTTCAATTAAAGCTTTCTTAACATAAAAGTTGTTACATGGTTTAGTATTTATATTACATTGGTTTAGTAAAAGGAAGCTAAACCAACGGTTTAATACATAACCGGGATATATGATCTAATAATATTTAGAAACGATCATAAGTACATAATATCATAAGGCACTAACGATTTTGTTATTGTTAATTGAACTAGGACAAAGGTTGACCGAATCTTTCATTTTTTTGGTAGATGAATATCAGAATAACGATAGTTGATCATATATAACCATTTTTTGCTGTTGTTGGTCTTTTTTTTAATTGTTAAAGACGGTTGTTGTTGGTCACTTATGCAATGTTCAACAAATTGATTTATTTTTTTCTACAAAAGTTATTTTATGTAACTTACACGGCACATATTTACAACTAATTATATTAGAATCTGACAAACACGATTTTTACGTGTAAACAGTAGAAAAGAACAAGAGAGAAATCACAGAGTTATTTCTTTACGTTATTCTTAAAGTAATATCTTAAGTGTAAGAGATTCTAGTCATAAATGTAAAATTTATCCTAAATACTATATTAATTTTTTTTCTTCAAAAAGTTGTGAAGTCGCATGATACACACATGAATAAAAAGGGGTGATATGTAAGGGTGTTCATTCTGGATATCGGTTCGGTTTCGGTACGGTTTTTCGGTATTTCGGTTTATAAAAGTTAGCTACCATATTAATATTATATCTACTTTGGTTTGGTTCGGTTTATATACTAATGGTTTTCAGTTTATTCGGTTTTTATACCAAAAACCATAACTATATTTACCTTTTACAACAAATTTTAGCTTATATGATTAGAAATCAAATTTGTTAAACATACTATATATTCGTTACTCTAATTTTTAAACAAAATATCTTATTTTATTTTCACTATTAAAAATAAAAGAAGAAAAATATTCATATCATTATATTATTAACTAACTATAATTTATCACAAATATTTTACTAATAATAAATATGTTATATTTAATTTGATCAAAATAAGAATATTATTTTTAACTTACAAAAATAAAATTTAATATAATCAGTGTTTTAAATATGAATATTAAATTAATAAATAAATCATGTATATATTATTAATTTTATTATAAAATTTACTTATATGTATACTAATATATTTTAATTAATCGGGTTTTTCGGTTTATTCGATTTGATCGGTTTATATACCAAACCATATATATACTGCGGTTTTTAAAATTGACATCCATTCGGTTTATTCGGTATTACCAAATCCTAACCATTTTTTCTATTTCAGTTCTGTTTGGTTTTAATCTGCTCAGTTTTACCGGATTGAACACTCCTAGTGATATGTCAACTTCGGGGCGAAATATTAATTTGTCTCACGTACTAATGCTTGGCATAAACAATTAATTACCAAATACTTTATTTGGTTTATGTATTTTGAATGTATATTAAGCCAAGTTCTATTGGACAATTAGTGACTCGAATCATGTGGACAAACACTACAAGTTTATTCATGTTCCTGTATCCAAACACTTGTAAGAAATGCCAACCAAAATGCAACACATGCGACCAGTATGACCTCCCTAACAAGTCAGTTACTTCTTTTTCTTCTAACAAACAACGAAGCTATCAGAGAATTCAAATTTGATCAAATATAATACAAAAGCATCTGAATGAATATTGAAATATATGAGATTAGATATCTGTACTCAAATATAAAAAATACCTAAACTCGAATATTGAAAAAGAGAATATTCTCTAATATTAATTATAAGATATTCTAAATTCGGATTAAAGAATATGATATGTTTTCGGGTAAGTACATTCTATAATACTCAATGCGTGTTTTCTAAAACCAACAGAATCAGCCAATGTATGAAAATTTGAAATATCCAGACCCAATTCAAATGGTATAGGACCCTCCAAAGAGCTATAAACATATAATAATCGTTATCCACCGTCCGATTGTTTTTAACGGGCCCCATTAAAATATACGATCTGGATCTTCTTGTTTGCGTGCACCTTACCACATACGAATAACGCCCCTGTCTGTCCTTCGTCTATAAAACACGAAACAAACCTACCGATTCTCACCTTCTCTCCACACACACACACATCGCGTTTTTCAATCGTCTCCCCCCGAGGAAAAGACGCAACAACCTTCTCAATCCGCAACCGATCAAAGATCCTCATTAGGGCTTTCTCACAACCATGTCAGACGCCTACTGTACGGATTGCAAGAAGGAGACGGAGCTCGTGGTCGATCACTCCGCCGGGGAC
>CAJHQP010007923.1:0-29649 GCA_905132765.1 Moricandia arvensis
CTATCAACCATTGCTTCAATCTTGCTTTCCGGACATTCTGGAGGGGGATTCCTGTAGTAGGAAGATCCATAAGTCCACCTCAGTCCATAATGCTTCTCTACGTACGCTCCATTAAGGAGGGAGATTAAAGGCTCAATGCATAAAATGAAAAAGGGAGATATCGGTCATCCTGCCCCAAGCCTTTCGTGGGAGTAATATTTCCCATATATTCTCCATAAATGACCACCTGATAGGATACTGAAGTCACACTTATATATCTTTTTATTTACCAGTTTTAGACCATCATTTGGACCCTATTTGGAATCTATTATGTGTGTATGAACTGTGTTTTAGAGTCTTTACCGATCCAGGTACGTTTTGGAGCATTAGGGAGATCATGGAGCTTGTTGGAGTATTCAAGAGATATATGTTCACATTCATCTAAGCACGAGTCGAAGTTAAGCATGACCATCAATCGATGGCTCACTCACAGAGTACTGGCCAGCTTCAAGCCCAAGTCAAGACGAATTACGAGAATGCCTCTGGACGAGTTTTGACCTAGTTTACATGGGTTCTGACATTGTTTAGGCAGAGGAGAGACAGAAGAAAAAGAAAGAGAGACCACGTTTTATTTTACAGCTTTTAGTTTTCTTGTATTGAGCTATTTAGTAGTTTAGGGGAGAAGATCTTAACTCCATAAGAGATTTGTATTGGAACCCCATTTATTATTCTACGCATTATATTATTCAGTTCATCATGTTTTCCTTAATCATGTTTGAGTAATTCACATGTTAGATTTAGGGTTCATAATGGTACTGATGAATTAGCCCCAAAATAGGATTGCTAGGATGAAGTAGTATCAATCTTTAGAATTGTGTTTAATGCTTGCGTTCTAGAGTAGCTAACTAGTAACCTGAACTTAGGACATGAACAACTACGAGAGTAGGTTTTGTGCCAGAATTGATTCATTGAGATTGGTTGTTAGATGCATGTGAGAGATGATCTAATTAACATATTGGACAAACTTCCTGTCTGATTAGCGTCGATCGACATTAGGTCTTAGAAATCGATCGACGGTGCACTTCTCTGTCGGCATACGAGAGTTGGGATAAGAGGGGGTCAGACTAGTTAACTTTATTGTTCTCGCATATTAATAATTTCCGCATTATATTCATTATAATCCACTTGCTTGAAACCTAGATTTACCGTTTTCCATATTTACATTCGCTTTAGTATTTTAGATAATTTCCTGTTTATGATAGACTTACAACCAAAACCACTATTCATAATTTTCCTAGCTTAACCATTAGAGTTATAGAAATCTATTACGTGCAATTCTCTGTGGATTCGATCCCTAACTACTGCAATTTGACCTCTCTGGCAAGAGTAGTTCATATGGTTAATTTGGTAGATTGCATTATTAAGACAGAAACCTTAACCCGCACGCTGTCAAATTTGGCGCCTTTGTCAGAGAGTATGGATCACCATTATATCTATTTTTAGGTTTAGTCTAGGCTTTTATTACCGTAATTTACTAATAATTTATTTTTCTTATCTTTTAGGTGCATGCCCAACAGTACCAGAAGCAATAAGAACCAGAAATTACTCTTCTTAGATCTAGTTGTAATCGAACGCTCAATCCGCAAAAAGATATGTCAAGCATCGATCGACAACAACATTAAACCTCCGATTGACGCTTCTTCACGACCAACATCGATCGACATCACCAACACGACATTGATCGACAATAGTTCACGAGTTTAGATGGTTTCGACTTTAGTTTTGGTCCGAGATGAGAGAGAAGACCTGTATGACCCTGAAGGTCATCTGCGTAATGCAACAGGTAAGAGAATTGATGATCAGAGGACTGAAAATCCATGAACCAAAAGTAGAAGCAGGCGCTGCAGTAGTTCGACCTGAAGCTAATGCCCAAGCTGCTCAACATACGCTGGCAGACTACAATCGTTTAGACGAGTTCTATGCTAACAGATCCGCTATTCGTCCTCTAGCTTTTCAAAGGAACAACTTTGAGATCAAATCGTCCTTCTTCGCACTTGTTGCGTAGACACCCTACCATGGATCACGGCATGAGCATACAATGGATCATCTGGAGTGGTTTGAGGATCTTGTATCTGATATTAAATCCAATGGACTCACTGAGGACTATATGTTTTGTAAGCTCTTCAAGTACCCACTTGCTGGATAAGCTTCAGATTGGCTTAAGAAGCTACCACTAGGATCTCTGACATCCTCGACAAACATCAAGAATGCGTTTCTGCGTAATTTCTTTGATGATGCGAGAGCAGAGGACTTGAGAAGGAGAATCGCTACATTCACACATGAACCTGGATAATCATTCATAAGCTCTTGGTTCAGATTCAAGTCCGGCCAGAGAGACTGCCTACACCACGGTTTCAACGAGGTGCAGCTACTTAGCATCTTCTTCAGAGGTATTGATCTACAGTACCAGATGTCCTTAGACACAACTCGTGAAGGGAATTTCAGCACTAAGAGTCCAGAAAAAGCAACAAAACTTATTGAGAACTGGGCGTCTAACAATAGCACCAAGAACACTGATTATGAGAGAAAGAAATCAGCCCCAACTTTGAGCAAAGAGCAGATAGATGAAGTCAAAGCAAAGCTAGATAGTGTTCAGAAGTTTCTCAGGAAGCAATAAGTGAAAGCCATAGAAGAAGAAGAGGAACAAGATGCAAATTTCATTGGTGGAAACGGTTTCCAGAGACATGGAAATCAGAGCTACAATAGAAACTTCTATGGTTTAAAAAAGAGCAACTACAACCAGAGTTCACAACAACAGAGGCATGACAACAATTACAAGACCTTTCGATCTTCTTATCAGAGCCCACATCCAAAGACTCAGGAGAGCAAGTTAGAAGCTATGGTTGATAGAGTAAGTTAGAACCCACCTCTGAGTAGAAAGTTCTATGTCTTTTGGTAGTTCGCACTTGTGTCGATCGACTCCCGTTGCTGAGCATCGATTGAAGGAACCCTCAGAGTCTGTAGCTTCGTGTGAGTCATCTAGTGTCGGTCGACGTCAAGACGTCAACATCGATCGATTGTCGTCAACAGCAGAACCAGTTCGCCTACCAAGTCTGAATGCAAGCTTGTTTGTCAGAAATCCCGGTATGGAGACTCCAGAACAAAACACTAATACACCTGAGCCAATCATAGTTGATAAGGAAACAAAAAGTACACTCCAGAAGGACGCAGAAGATTCCTAAACATCAATGCAGAGAAGAGACTGACAAAGAGATGGATGGCTTTGCCCAAAAGAGTTTTTAAAATTCCTTTAGATACTCAATTTGATGAAGCGTACTATACTTATAGATTGTGGATGTTTTTCGAGAAATCGAAGGGACATATGAGGACATAGAGCGCATGTTCAATGGCCTCATAGAGAAGCTGAAGCAAAGGATCACTCTCAAGAAGAAAAGTGACCTTGGAAAGTTCGTGGTTCCATGTTTTGTCAAAGGTCACGAGTATCCCAATGCCCTATGCAAAAATGGATCAGCAGTTAGCATCATTCCTAGAACTATGTCAGAGAAGATGAACCTAAAAGTGGACCCTCCCAGTGATTCATTTACTTTTGTAGATTTCTCTAAGATGAATTTAGGAGGGATAGCTAGAGACTTTCCAGTGCAGATTTGCAACGATTAGTCCCAGTAGACTTCCTTGTGATGGATATCAAGATTGACTGGAACTCTTCCTTACTCCTTGGAAGAGCATTCATGGCCACAGTGGGATCTATCTGTGACATGAAGACAAACAAGTTGTATCTATCCTTAACATATTCAAATAATTTTTATGAACCTGTTAAAGTCAAGAACAAGACTACTCTGATAGAATTGAGTGATGACCCAGGCTTAATTGCTAGATGCTTCTGTAATTACGAGCAAGAGGAGGAGTCTGTGGATATAGCATTGATCGATACCCAACCCTTGACATCAATCGATGACTCCTACATACAAACACTGCACGAAACCCACCCATGGTCTTCTTGAGGAACACCCAATCGATCACATCGAGATATTGGAGGATATAACATCGATGATCAAATGCACTGGAGTTTGTGAGGAATACTTACTTTGAAAACTCTTTTCATACTCTCTTACTGGAAATGCGAGAAACTAGTTGAAGCAGTTTCAACCGGGATTACTAGAAGGATACTAGGAACTCCTTCATCAATAACTTCTTCGACAATGTTGGATATTGGGAGGTGAAGAATAAGATCTCTACGTTCTATCAAGGTAATCATGAAGCTTTTAAAGATTCTTGGCAGAGGTTACCAGCGAGAATGCCACACCATGGTTACTCAAAACCCCAACTGATTAGCATTTTCTTCAGAGGTCTAGATCTGGATTATAAGACACATCTTGATGTTGTTAGTGAAGGAAATTTTAATACCATAAGCCTTGAGGAAGCTAAGGGACTGATTGAAAACGTAACTTCAGCGAAGGTTTAAAAGGTTTGATATTATAAGAAAGGGCTTGGTTAAAGGCAGATAAGAATAACAAAGAGCTGAAGTAAAGGCTCAATTGAATTCTGTCCAAGCTCTAATGGAGGGAGAAAAGCCATTTCATCCAGATGATGTAACCGAGACTTCCTCGTATGAAGAAAAAAAATATGTCAACCTTATCAACATAATTTGTTTTCAAGGTCAGCAGTTTGGTAACCAGCACGGAAACATGAATTCACGTAGCTCTAAAGCAATATCAAAGATGAGTCAGGTCTTTGCAGGACAACAAAAGATACCCGTGAACTTTGATTGGAAGATAGGTTCCATATACTCCGAGTTGACAAAGAAGTTTAAAGCTTTAAGTGACTATGTCAAAATGTTGGATAATCAGGTTGCAAAAACTACCGAGTCTGTCTAAAGGGAAGAAGGATTTATTCTAAGGAAAACTAACACTTATCCAAAGCGTACCGTGAGTACTGCCACCTTGAGAAGTGCAAAGAAAAAAAACTAGCTCCAAACTTAAGCAAGGGTATCACTATAGATGAATTTGTGGTGCTCAAAAATAATGAAGACATAGAATTACGGACAGCGTCGCTCGACGAACCTGAACATCGTTTGACGCCCGCCCCATAACATAAAATATCAGATCTTGCCAAAGAGGCCGATACTCCATAACCCGAAGATGAGGCGGAGTCAAAAATTTCAAAGGGCGTCGAATGACGACATCCACACGCCGATTGACGTCCTACTCAGTCAGATCCTTAATCATCTAATCCTTCAAAACCGGCTGTAGAGAGGGTTTATAAACCCAAAGTTCCTTTTCCCAAGAAGCCAAAGGAAGCCAAATAGGATTTGGATGATGCTAGATGCATGGTACCATTTTATTAGATCAATGTGGATATGCCTCTTATTGACGCCATTAGAAATTCCGTTACTATTTGGAAATGTGTGAAGAGAATGTTGACGAGTGATCTCAGTCTTGACCAGGGTGTTATGATGATCTCTTAGCAAATCAGCGATGTGATACAAGAGAAAACTCCAGATAAACTTCCAGATCTGGGCAGATTTGTTTTAGATTGCAACATGTTTACTGAAAGATTTCTAGGATCCTTCTGTGATCTACGCTGTAGTCTGAACTTGATGCCTTATTCAGATGTGATGACCCTTTGGCTGTCGCACTTCAAATGTACTAGGTCCACACTTTCTGTCGCCGACAAATCTGTTAGAATTCCAAAAGGTATCCTAGAAATCGTGTCCATAAGGATACCCACAAACTTTGTAGTGTTGGAATATGGACATGAACCTAAAGATCCTCTTGTATTGGGAAGACCATTCTTGGCCATAGATGGCACGATAATAGGCATGAGAAAAGGACGCATTTATCTGAATGTTGGCCACAAATCTGTTGATGAATTTCGACATGGAAAGCTAGTCAAGAGACCTAGATCGATGACCAAACATTCTTTGTGGACCATCTTATTGAACTAGCTGAGGAATCATTCAGAGAAATGTATTCTAGGAATCCTTTGGAAAGGACTCTTACAGCTTCTATAACGGACTCAACACACCTAGATGACTGTGGCACTAAATATGTCAGGCTGATGAATAATAATGAGGAGGTTATGTAGCTTGATGCGAAAGAAGAATTCGAGATTCCAAAGGGTGTCGAACGACACCAAGCGAGCATCGATTTACGCCCTCACGAACTCAGCGAATGAAACTTAAAAAAAGCACCAAAAGTTGAACTCAAGTAAATTCTAGCAGGCCTAAAATACGCTTTCCTCTGTAAGAATTCTTACCTTGTTATTGTTAATGCTAATTTAAATAAAACATAACTCACTTTATTGCTAAGCAAGCTGAGCAAGTATCACAAAGCTCTTTGGTATTCTCTTGATGACATTTCAGGTATTTCTCCGACTTATGCATGCATAGAATTTACCTGGAATACAAGTCAAAGTCATCTATTGAACATCAGAGGAGGCTCAACCTGAATTTGAATGATCTTAACCTGAATTTCAAAGAGGTTGTGAAAAAGGAGATCATGAAACTTCTGGAAGCAAGGGTTATCTATCCGATTTCAGACAGCAATTGGGTCAGTAAAGTACCCGTTCTTCCTAAGAAAGCTGGAGTTACAGTGGTGAATAATGATACGGACGAGCTTATTCCCAAGATGACTGTTACTTTGAACACGATGTGCATAGATTACAAGAAACTGAATGTTGTGACAAGGAAAGATCAGTCCCCTTTACCTTTCATTGATAAGATGTTAGAGAGACTGGTGAATCATCCATACTCCTATTTCCTCGCCTGCTATTTTGGGATCTTTCAGATTCCTATCCACCTAGATGATCATGAGAAGGCTACTTTTAGTTGTTCATATGTTACCTTTGCATGTCGCAGAATGCCCTTTGGACTTTGTAATGCTCCTGCTACCTTTCAGAGGTGTATAATGTCTATCTTTACAGACTTGTCATGAATCTATGGAAGTTGTTATGGACGATTTCTCTGTTTATGAGTCTGATTTAACATCATGCTTGGACAACTTGTGCAATGTTTTAGCGAGATGTGAAGAGAAGAACTTAGTCTTGAAATGAGAAAAATGTCATTTTATGGTCACCAGTGGGAATGTTCTGGGACACAAGGTTTCAGCTGCTGGTATTGAAGTGGACAAAGCTAAGATCGAGGTCATGACAAGATTGCCAGCACCTACTAATGTAAATGATGTAAGAAGTTTTCTAGGCACACTGGTTTCTACAGGAGATTCATCACAGATTTCAGTTAAATTGCTAGGCCTCTCAAATCTCTTCGTTGCAAAGAATTCAATTTTGATTTACCCCCGAGTGCCTCAAATCCTTTCAAGAAATTAAGACTGCTCTAGTATCTTCCCCTTTCTACAAGCTCCAGATTTGGGATTTACTCTTCGAGGTAATATGTTATGCCAATGATTTTTCTGTATGAGCTGTACTTGGATAGAAGAAAGACAAGAAACTGCATGATGTCTAGTATGCTAGCAGAATACTCAATGAAGAGCAGAGAAATTATGCAATTACCGAGAAAGAGTTGCTGGTATTCACTTTTGAGAAGTTTCGACCTTACTTGGTAGCTCGAAAGTGGTCGTACACACTGATCATACTGCCCTAAAATACCTGATGCAGAAGATAGATGCAAAGCCAAGTCTTCTAAAATGGATTTTTCTCCTTCAAGAATTCGACATTGAAATAAAGAACAAGAAAGGTGCGGAAAACGAAGTCGCTGATGATGTTTCACGAATTCGGATTGAAGATGACATCCCCATAGATGATTTCTTACATAGTGAAAATGTCTACATGATGGAACCACAATTTTTAGGGTGTTTGGACATCTCAGAATCAGAATCAATCGATGCTTACAAGAGAATCGTTTGATGCTCTCCACGGACAAACCTGGTTTCTCTCAGAGGTCAAAATTCAAGCGTGGCGGTGTACGTGGTGACCGCGTCTGAATCAGGTAGACCATGGTATGCTGATATTGTAAATTACCTCGCTGCTGAAGTGGAGCCAGATGATTTTAATAGATACGCCAAAAAGAAATTCTTGAGAGAAATCAGGAGGTATCATTGAGACGAACCCTACTTGTACAAGCACTGCTCATATGGAATATACAGACGATGTATTGCTGAATCAGAAGTTCCAGGTGTGCTATTTCACTTTCATGGTTCTGACTACGCTGGACATTTCATCATATTTAAAACAGTGTCTAAGGTTCTACAAGTGGTTTCTGGTGGCTGATGTGTTTTATTTTTCTCACTTTCAAATTAACCGTATATTCCCACTTACTCTCTCAATTAAGAGGTTCAGTGTAGTACTTAAGGATCGAATCCACAGAGACTCTAGGATTGCACAATAGACTTATTTTTTCGAATTAAAGCTAGATGAATTATAACAATAATAATAAAAGCGATTTTAAGATTGATTTGGTTTGTGAAGATTAAATTAGGAGATTAGACTTAGGAGAAATTATCAGGTAGGTTTAGATAATGCAAAATAATAGATTGTTAGGGCTTTATTAAGTATCGTTCTGAATTTAAAACTTAGGGTTTAGGAGATCACTCTTGTGCATCTCGTCTGAGCGTCGATCGATGACAATAGGATGGCTGGCGTTGATCGATGCTCATTCTAAACAATATTGGTTTCACGGTTTAATAGATTCTTTAAACTTCTAATTCAACTCTCGTTTGTTACTAGTTATTTAAATTGTTTAAGATAGATTCCAAGTTATAACCAAGCTCTCGCTTGCGCTATAGAACCCTAATTTCTAAGGTTGAGATGATCAAATTCAACTTAGCACTAAGAGCAATTTAAACAAAGAACCGAAAAGATTACCCTAACAATTTCTATAAAAGCAACCATACATTACTACCATTGAATAACCCTAAATCTAACAGAGAACTACTCAGACATAGCAATAAAAAACATGAATAAGCTCTGAATAAACTGCATAGAATAAATTGAGTAAAAATATAAGGAGTTCAAGATCTTCTCTGCAATGATGATCAGATCTTTCTCTCCAATAGATGTAGCAATGTGTTCCAACTAAAACTCTCTTTTAGGTGCTCTAACCTTTCTGATCGACTTGTGTTTTTTTTCTGTAGTACATAGAGTAGAAATATAAAACTCTAAAATCTAGGTCAAAACTCGTATTCTTGTAATCTTTTGACTGTCTGCGAATTGGTCATCGATGGATGTAAGATGTGAAACATCGATCGATCATTGTCATGTAACATCGGTCGACGCAAATGTAGGGACGTTGAACGATGTAAGTCTTGTACTCCGACTCTATCAATGATCAGCTACGGATTATTCTTCCCTAAATGCTCCAAAAGCTCCAAGTACCTCCATATATCTCCAAAACGTGCCTGGACCTGTAAAAACCTTAAAACATAGCCTAGACACACATAATAGAACCTAAATAGAGCCTATAACATGGCCTGAAACTGATAATAAATAGGCTATATCAACTTTCCAGAGATAACCTTTTGTTTGTTCTCAAGCAAAAAAGCCTGCGAAAGAGGTTTTGAAAAACGAAGACTCACATGATATCTAAGTATAACTGTAACCTTACTCTATTGCAGCCACATCCTATCAAGTCAATCACAGAGAAACTTTATATACCATATCCTAGTATAAAAACCAATTCCATTCTACCAACAACTTAGCGAATACTAGTCTGACTCGCCCCTCTACTGATTTCATTTCTTTGCATAAAATAAAAGTGCAGGCTTTACCTTGGGAGTATCGATCAAAGGACATATGGACTCTTACCTCTGCTAGTATCTGAACACATAGGTAGCCTTCTCAGATTCCTTTCCTCTCTCTCTTCTCACTTCTTCTCAGTTAATCTCTCCCTTCTTTTGACTCTGTTCACTTCTTTTTGACCTTTATCGCTTTCTAGGATCATATGAATCAAGCTTTAATGGTTGTAACCACCAAATCTTGTTCGACTCCTGTTCACTTCTTTTTGACCTTTATCTCTTTCTAGGATCATATGAATCAAGCTTTAATGGTTGTAACCACCAAATCCTGTTCGACTCCTTTTTTTGATCTGAAGGGGAGAGAGAAGGGAATCAGAAGCACACAGACTTTTACCTTCTAGACTTACAAAAGGAATCCGATCCAGTGTATACCAAATCCCAAAGCAAGCAAATAATGTCAGGATTAGTGTTGGAAATCATCTTTGGTTCCTTCAAACTTTCTAAGAAAGTGTGATATAGTGGCAGGATGATCCACTTCGGTATCTCTAGTAATCTCTGCAAACAACCTTCTAAGAATGATGTTAAAGTGTGGTTAGTCAATAATAAATTTTGATCATAGTCCTCTTCTTGACTCGATAAAACATTTGAGAAACTTATATATGGATAGTAAATAAAACTCAAAAAAACATAAAATAGCATTAGCGAACCTCCCCCAGACATAAATTACATTGTGCCTAGGGTAATTCACCTTGGATTGGTTAGGAGAAATTAAATCATTGATAGGGCCTGATATTTACCACTATTGTGCCATGATATCAGCCATATTTAGAGTCTATTATATGTTTCTAGAGTATGTTTTAGAGTATTTTCAGGTTCAGGTACATTCTGGAGAACTTTGGTGATTCTGGAGCTTTTAGAGATGCAGAACTGCGCAGATGCGTCAGATGTTTAGATATGGATGGAGACCTTCCCACTGTGAGATTGAGCTTATATTTTTAAATTAGATATAGATTTGAGTTAGGTTTCCAATTCCACCGGTTTGAGGTCAATCGGACGGTTAGATATAAATTTATGCCCGAGTTACTAAAGAGTGGTCTATCAGCCTCGCGAGAGGAAGCTGTCGAGAAGATGAATGAGTGTCGATCGACGGCCAAGGCTTGGTGTCGATCGACGGTGATCCCAGAAGACAGGCCCGACTTGTTTTATGGCCTAATTAAGCCCAAAAGCCATAACGAATTACCAAAGTACCCATGGACGACCTAAAACCCTATTTATATATTTTCTAAGCCATTGTTGACGGCTACGCTTGAAACGCTTAGCAAGCTTTATTTTATTCTTTGTCTTAAGTTTTGGAGAGAAGATCAATTCTCCTTCAGAGATTGATTGGAACTCCTTTGGTTTTATATTGATTTCTATATCTATTATTTATTCAGACTATGATTTGTGTTATTGCTTCCATGTCTGAGTAATCATCTTGTTAGGTTTAGGGATTTCATGTTCTTAATGTCAAACTGATAGTCATAGGATTGCTAGGTTATCTATAGATCTCTACACCAGGGTGGCTTGTAATACTAGGATCTAGAGTAGTGGAATAGCACGAGAGTGTGACTGATTGCTTGAACCTAAAATCATAGGACAATTGAGAGGCACGAGAGTGCAATTAATTAACGGAACCCGAGCCATGTGTGGATTAGATATCTAGGCGCATACGAGAGTTGGTCTAGGATCTAGTTGAACATTATCGATATGTGTGTTAATGCTTGTCTGAGGTAGCATCGATCGATACCCAAGCATTGGTATCGATCGACGCTCGATCCTTGTTTGCATGCGAGAGCTGGAACATAGAACTTAGGCATCTGATTAGTAATTGCATGCGAGAGCTGGATTACTTGCTTATTGAATTCGAGTTCTAGAATTTGATCTATAAAACCCTTAGCATCCTTGATTTGTGTTTTGAATCTATTGATTGATAAATCCCTAGACCTAGCTATTTCATCTTATTGTTATCAAACCAATCACTGCTTACTTGTCTACTATTACTTCTTTAATAAATTGTTTGCCTAGCTTAATCTAAACATCTATAGTCTATTGTGTGCCCATGCTCCCTGTGGATTCGATCCCTAAGTACTACAACTGAACCTCTTATTTGAGAGAGTAAAAGTAGCTTATAGGGTTAATTTGAGAGTGCATAATAAAAGCTACATCAAATTTGGCGCCGTTGCCGGGAGCGAGGATCACCATTAGACTTGATTAATAGGTTTAGTCTAGGTTTTTATTTTCTGTTTCAGTTACTTACATAAAATTTTCCTTGTCTTTCAGGTACATGCAGAGCAGTACCAGGAGCAACAAGGAAAAAGACTTACTTTTCTCAGACCCAACAACTATTGAACGCACCATCCGCAGAGAGAAACGTCTAGCATCGATCGACAACAACACTTCTCCGTCGATCGACACCACTCTTGGACGAACATCGATCGACACTTCTACTCTACCATCGATCGACAGTAACCGGCGAGTAGAGATGGTTGCGGCACTTATTCTGACTAGGGATGGGAATGGAGACCTGCATGACCCTGAGGGTCATCTGTGTAATGCAGCAGGTCAGAAATTAGATGCACATGGGGCTGTAATCCCTGAGCATCGATCGATAGCAGAGTTGATCAGGCCTACTCAACTCTATGTTAACAGGTCTGCGATTCAACCTCGAGAAATCCAGGGGGTCAACGGCCAGATAAGACCTGCATACTTTACTCATGTGAGCGAGCACCCCTTTCATGGCCTTCCCCATGAAGATCCCATGGACCACATTGAAACACTAGAGGATTTTGTGTCTAGCATCCTGGAGCATGAAGAAACTAAAGACTATCTTCTATGCAAGTTATTCAAGTATTCTCTCTCTGGGAATGCAGTTGTTTGGCTGAAACTTCTACCACCAGGATCTCTCACTACCTGGGATGATGTCAAGACTGCGTTTCTGACTAATTTTTTTGATGATGCAAAGACCGAAGAGCTAAGGGATAAGATTTTGACATTCTCTCAGGGACCTACTGAAGGTTTAGAAGCTCTTGGGACAGATTTAGGGGGTACCAAAAAGACTGTCCACATCATGGTTTCACGGAGGTTCAACTGCTGGGATTCTTCTCCAAAGGTATTGATGCGCAGTATCATATAATGTTGGATCAGGCAAGCGAAGGGAACTTTGGGACTAGGACTCCAGAGGAAGCTAAGAGCCTGATTCAGAACTTTGTGTCTAGCAACAGTATTAGGAATATGGATACTCACATGAATGCAATCAGGTGTTACGAATAATGACAAGATCATTGAGGTCGAGGACAAAACTGATTTTGTACATGAAGTCTCGTTGGTGGAACAGGCTGCAGAAGAGGACGAGAATCATATAAATGAAATCTGTTTTCAGGACCATATTCAGAGGATGGAATCTATGATGGAACGAGCCATAGAAATTCAGTAGAAGATGAGTGCATACTTAAATCTGAGGTTGGATTCTATCCACAAAGAGCTGAATGGAAAATTAGAAGCCATGAACACCCATGTCAGGATGCTAAACACCCATAATTCTCAGACAACAGAAGCTGTGAAGAGGCAAGAAGCTCTAGTTAAAGGGAAAGCTGGGGAGAGCAAGAGGCACCAGGTTGATGCCATCTTAGATAATGACTTTGGGGAAGTAATCGAGCATGAGAAGCTGGAAGAAGGTGCTTTTCTAGTCGAAAGTTCTATGACCTTTGGCAGCTCGCACTGGTGTCGATCGACACCATCAGATGAGCATCGATCGACACCCATAGAAGAGTACGTAGGAACGGTGAAAATTCAGAGCCAATCAGACTTTGTCAAATGACACCGGTTCCTCCCAACCCGTATTGTGTTAAAACGGACTCCGTCGATCGAAACCAACAGGACAACATTGATCGACATCAATGGGCAGAAAACGATCGACAACAACAGACGAGCATCGAACGACACACACCCATGTCAAGCCACAATGCACACCGCTCATCAGAAATGCCAAAAGTGACCACCAATCAGTAGGATGTCGATGCACCAGAACAAGGGGAATTGATTACAGCTGAAACCACTTTCGTTGACAATATCGATCGACGGTCACATACCATATATCGATCAACACCAGCTGGACGAACATGAATCTGCCATGGACAAGCAGGCAGCAAAAAATAGAAGTCCAAAGAAGAAAGTGAGATCTAGAGAACCATATGTTCCCAAACACCTTAGGAGAGAAGCTAACTAGGCTGAACTTGATGGATTTCAAAATAGAGTGAAGAGGGTCCCTAAGGATATGTCTTTCGAGGATGCTTTTCACCTGTACAGACTTGGTAATTTCTTTAGAGAGAGCAAGGAGATGGGTAAGGACATTGAGTTGCTGTTTAATATGGTCAGCCGTAAATCCAAGAAGACACTGAAGAAGGAACAAAATCCTAAGACGTTTCTGACTCCCTGCTGTATACATGACACCAATTTCCCTTATGCCCTTTGTGATATTGGATCTGCAGTCAGCATCATGGCGAAGAAACTGCCGAACTGTTAGGATTAAAGATGGAACCTTCTCAAGATAGCTTCAACTTCGCGGATAACTCCAAGGTAAAATCAGCAGGCATGATCAGGAATGTTAAATTAGAGATAGGTGAATGCATTGTTCCTGTGGACTTTCATGTTTTGGGAAGCAAATCAGGTCAAAAATCTTCTCTTATCTTTGGAAGAGTCTTTATGGCTACAGTAGGGGCAGTTTGTGATCTCAAGAACAATAAGATGTGCCTTACTAATGTTGATGAAAATGTCTTTTACGATCCTGTGGGAAAAAAACAAAAGTGCGGGGTATATATCATGGATAGAGCCGTCTGTATATCCAGCACCTGCATCTGATTCAAACCGCAAAACCACAGATCCAGCATCACCGTCGCTCGACACTCGCCTAATAGCATCGATCGACACTCTCCAGATTTTAGAGCAAACTGTGATTGAAAAGACTAAGTCTGGGGGAAGGGCCATGAAGAAGAAAAATAAAAGAAGGTAGATACAGATTTCTTGTCACCGGTTCCTTCGCGATGTTATGAGGGAAGTCTTAAGTATAGGATGTGATGCAAAGGAAGTATGCAACCTTTTACCAAGGTCAGAGTGCTATGTGATCCATAGATGTAGGACAAAGGGGAAGCTTATGCAAGAGCTTTTATCAACAACATCAACAAGATGAGGAAGAGGGACACTGAGAGCTATTCTGGAGCAAGTTCTCCTTCTCATCTGGACTGAATCAGAGCTCCAAAACGTGGAGCTTAAGACTATAACAAAGCGCTGAGTGGGAGGCAACCCACTGTTTAGTAAGTTTTTATTTAGGTTTTACTTATACTACTATTTATTTAGAGTTTTATTTTATTTTTAGAGACTATTTGAGTCCACCATCGATCGACACTGTAGAGGCACCATCGGTTGACGTTGGGTCGCGACCACACATGCCTACCATCGATCGACACCCTCTTAAAGAGAAAGGTATCAAGTTTTCTATTTAAGCTATTTACCTATGATTTAATTTTTTCTAACCAATCCGGGGCGGATTACACTGGAGACAGTGTAATTTAAGTGTGGGAGAGGTTCGATGATGCTCTTTATTTGTTTTGAGTCTTATTTACTATATATATATATATATATATATATATATTTTAAACTTAATATAATAAATCGTAATGCCATTTGTTTTTTGTTCAAATAATGTTCTCATTCTCCCATTCTCATACTCTTTCATCCATATCCTCTCTTACATCCTCTCCCATCCTTGTAATCGAGAACCTTGCTACAATCTCCTTTTAAGTAAGTTTTTAATAAATAAAGTTTCAATCATATTTTCTTGTGTTTATTTTCTCGTTTTAGTTTGTGCTTTGAGTTTACGTGGCTGATTTAACCGCCCATATTTTCTCATTTTAGTTTATGCTTTGTGTTTTATATATGTCTTAATTTTGTTTTTATAATATATGTTTTATTGTGCTTCCTTTCATTACGATTTCTTATGGTATCAGAGCCATGGTTGAGTAGGCGTCTAAGTTTTGGGTGTTTGGTGATCTATTAAGTTTCGATCTTTGGTTTTTATAGGATAAAACCTTAGTCTTCCTCAGTGTTTTGCCGGTCTTAGCAAGGTCCTAATTCCCGTAGGTATTTGGAAAACAAAATCATTCTAGACAGGATTGTAAGGAGTCATAGGTTTTCACCTTTATTGCGAAGAATTGAATTATTTTTTAGATCTTCGTCATACAAATCCCAATCCGCCTCTACTTTTTCCAGATCGGAGAAGAAAGCCATAAAAGATTCAAAAAGATAGTAACTAGTCAAGAAACAACAATAGATGATTTCCAAGGATCAATTGATAACTGGGAGATCCCAAGAGTACAGAAAGATCAAATTTACCAAATCTCGAATATAAATTTTTTAAGAACAAAATTTTCTATTAAAACTGAGGAACGTGATATTCAACTTACAAAACCTTTTGAGACGATCAATTTATTTTCTGAAAGTGCTTTACAAAGGCATAGAGAAAAGAATTTTAAATATATTCATATTGGGTTGGTTCAAGTAGGTATAAAACCGCCTTCAAAAGAAGGATTAAATACTTCAATATTAGCTATTTTAAGAGACACACGATTTAAAGTATTTGAAGATTATTTGTTAAGCTCGGTTGAATCTAGTTTATCTACTGGACCAATTTCATTTAGTTGTTATCCAAACTTTACTGTCTCTTTAAATGACAAAAATATATTAAAATATTTGGTGTTACAAGTTAAAACACACATCTATGAAATGATTGAAGGATCAATTCCAATTGCTCTAGTTTTGAGAGTTCATAACAAAGCTATGACGAGTGCTTTTTCGTCA
This sequence comes from Moricandia arvensis, assembly GCA_905132765.1. NCBI lineage: Eukaryota > Viridiplantae > Streptophyta > Magnoliopsida > Brassicales > Brassicaceae > Moricandia > Moricandia arvensis. The sequence goes on from CAJHQP010007923.1 coordinate 16,578, forward strand.
AAAGTAAATCTTTCCAGCAAAAAAGGGGAGACCATGTTGCTTCAAACAGATCTTTCGAGATCCAACTCCGTTATTCCAAGATCCATCCAGTGGAAAGATATAAATTTTCCAGACGAATGGGACCTCAAAGGAGTTGTCCAACCAAAACTCCCTACACCCCAAGAATCCATAGAACCAAATGCACGTTTAAAATATATTGAGCAACTTCGTGATGGAAAAGTAAAACTGTCATTTATAAGAAATAACCAAGAAAGAATTGATGAATATTTGTGTGAATCTTCTTCTAATCCAGAAACTGTTGATTTAGGAAAAGTCTCACAATTAGGTCATGATTTTTCTAGAGAAGAAAAAAGAATGAATTTCGTCCCCGGTTTTCAACCTCAGATATTCTAAATTATGTTTTAAGAAATGTTAACTTTCAGTCACAAATACCAAAACTGGTTTACTCTGCAAAAAATGATCTTCCACAGAATGAATTTAACTCAAAATTTGAGCCAACAAGTTCAACATTTTCAGCCATTACAGATAACATGTTAAATGAATTAAATGTTTTAGAAAAAGAATTTTCAATTGACAAAGAGCTTTTAAGAGATGATTTTTACTCTAAAAATAATAGTGAAAGAGGCTTTGGTTCTTCAAGAAAATTTTAAAAGAAAGAAATAACATCCAGAATAAATTTTACAATTATCTACAATCACATAAGGTACAAATTTTATTTTTTAACTGGTTTAAAGATTATGCTTCTGAAAACAATATAAATTTCCCTTTTTCTAAAACAGTCAATCCAATTACTAGTCACAATAAAACTTTGAATGGGAAACACTTGCTATTGGTAAAATTATTCGCTCCAACCATCCTCCTCCCCAAGGGATAAAACTAGATTGGTTAGGAACCCCAATCGAAGCAATTCCTTTTAAGTGACTTCAAGAAGATGATAAAGCTAATGTAAAAAATATCATTGTTCAAAACAATTTTTCAAACACTAATCTTGGTACAATAAGCAAGCAACTTGATAGGATTGAGAAATCAATACAAAACCAACACCATATTCCAGTTGAATCTCCTTCGGAAAAGAAAAACAAAAGTCCCATGTTTAAACCTTTCCAAATTTCCAATTCAAGTGACAAAACTTACAAAGACACAAATCTAGAACTCATTCGTGCTCTCCAAAGTCAATTAAGTAAAGTTGAAATAGGAGAAAGTAGCATGCCTTATATTTCTAATATTCCCGATACTCCTAGTTCAAAAATCCAAATAAATACCTTAGCCAACGATTCAGACATTAGTGAATGTTGTGATCAAAATTCTGTCCCCAAAATAAACCGTCTTGATTGGCAAAACCATCAAGATCGTCAATTAATCTCAGCCCCTGATCTAGGACAAATCCAACCAATAGGGCAATCTAGGTTTAAATCATCATCAGTCTATGACTGCAATATTGATGGTATATCTGACTATAATATTTTAAGCTTCCTCCAAAAATGACAATGGCAGCAAACGCCTATAGAACCCAAATAGGAAATGAGGATAAAACCGTAGCTAAACTCCTCATAGCTAGTTTTTTGGGACAACTTAAAGGATGGTGGGATAATTACCTAATCAGTCAGCAACGAACATAAATCCTCGATTCAATTAAAATGGATGAAGATAATGTGCCAATCTCGGAAATCCTCAACAAGATGTTGTTGCTACATTAGTCATAGCGTTAACCTTGCATTTTATAGGAGATCCTTCAGTCCTTAAGAATAAAAATGCTGAGATTCTTTCAAATCTTAAATGCAAAAAACTAAGTGATTTCCAATGGTACAAAAATACTTTTCTTACTAGAGTTTTACTCCGTCAGGATTCTAACCAACCTTTTTGGAAAGAAAAATTCCTAGCTGGCCTTCCTACTCTTTTAGGAGACAAAGTTAGAAACAAAATTAGAGATTCCATGGGAACCCAAATAATAGATTATGATGATTTCACTTATGGAGAGTTGATCACTATTGTTCAACAAGGTCTTAGGATATGCCAAGACCTGAAACTCCATAAACGTCTTAAGTGGGAACTCAAAAGAACAAAAGTAGAATTATGATCTTTCTGTAAACAATTTGAAATAGACCCCAATCATGGTAATAAATCTTGTGTAGGAGATTGCAACAAAAATTACTACTCTAAAAATAAGCCTAGAAAATATTCTAGAAACTATAAGAGTTTTAGAAGTCGTGAAAATCCAGGGGAAAAACCCCAAACAAATTTCCTTCAAAAGAATCACCAACCAAAGAACCCTTCTATAAAAACCTTACATGCTTCAAATGCAATAAAAAATGTCACACTTCAAATTTCTGTCGTTTTAATTGCAAATCGAGGAACCAAACTTCGGAGACGAATTTTCAAGTAAAATATATAATCTCTTACTAAAGATTCTTCCTCATCATGTGACTCTGACTCATCCATAGCTTCTGAAAAATCCCTTCAAGTTAATGAACTAAATAGTTCATCATCTAGTTCAGAGTCAAATGAAAAGAATATATATGTCCTCACTAAAGATCAAGAATTACAACTTGAAATATTAAATTCCATTTCTTTTCCGAGCTTAAAACAGAAATTTCTTGAGAAAATTATTTCCACTTTGAATGAAAAAAGATGTTAATAAAATAGATAGTTACCCAAAATCACATGGTCCAACTTCCTCCAAATCCTCTTATGGTCTCACTACCATTCTCAACAAAAGAAAGAAAGACACCTCGAAAACAACAATACAAGATCTTAGAGTTGAAATAAAAGAAGTGAAAAATGATTTTAAAATCCTTAAAGAAAAACAAAAATAAGATTCTGAGTATTTACACTCAATTATATCTTCTATCAAAGATCATTACGATTCTAGTTCAGAAGAACAAGAAAATGATTGCTTAAACAATGAACAAAATTGATACAATTGTTTTGTTCGACACTGGTGCAAACCTTAATTGCATCAAGTATGGTCTTGTTCCAAAATGTTTTCATCTAGAAACTAAAGAAAAATTATCTGCTGCAAATAACTCTAAACTTCGTATAACATCTAAAGCAGAAGCTTCAATATTAAAAGGAAATATTTTTATTAAAACTGCATTTGTTCTCACAGATGATATTTATCGAAATATTATTTTAGGAACACCATTTATTAATTTAATTACACCATATAAAGTTATGGACGATGAAATTTCCTTTAAAAATCAAAATATGAAATTATCTTTTAAATTTCTCAAAACACCAAAAAAGAGAAGTCTAAACATAATAAAAGCTTGTTCAATACAAGAAAACTTTATAAACTCTTTAATCCATAGTAAAACCTTCCACTTAGAACATTTAAAATCAGAAGTTTTACTTCAAAAGACCTTAGAAACCTTAAATTCAAAAGTAATAAAAGAAAAAAATTTAAAACTTAAATAAATTATTTGAGAAAGAAATTTGTTCAGATTTACCAATTGCTTTTTGGAATCGAAAACAACATATTGTTGATTTACCATATGATGAAAATTTGTTGAAAACGAAATTCCCACAAAAGCTCGTCTAATTCAATGAACTCAGAATTAGAAAACATTGTAGAAAAGAAATTTCGGATCTTCTAGAAAAAGGATTGATTTCAAAATCAAGATCTCATTGGTCTTGTGCTGCTCTTTATGTAAATAAAAACTCTGAAATTGAAAGAGGAACCCCAAGATTAGTAATTAATAACAAACCTTTAAACACTGCTTTAAAATGGATTAGATATCCAACACCAAATAAAAAAGATTTACTTCAAAGACTTTACTCTGCGCACATATTCTCAGAGTTCGATCTAAAATCATGATTTTGGCAAATCCAGATATCTGAAAATGATTGTTATAAAAGAACATTTACAGTCCTTTTCGGTCAGTACCAATGGAAAGTAATGCCATTTGGTTTAAAAAATGCACCTTCTGAATTTCAAAGAACCATGAATGATATTTTATCTGATTATTCAAAAATTTTCATTGTTTACATTGATGATTTACTAATATTCTCACATTCTATTGATGAAGATTTTAAAAATCTCAAAACATTTTATTACGATGCGAGAAAAAATAGCCTTGTTGTTTCCAAAACAAAAATGTACCTATTTCAAACTATGATCAGATTTTTAGGTCACTACATATCACGAGGTATGAAACCCCTATTGAAAGATCTTTAGAATTTTCAAATAAGTTTCCACACAAAATTACTGATAAAACTCAATTACAAAGGTTCCTTGGAAGTATCAATACGTTTTAGATTTCTGTCCTAATATTAATAGAATAGCTAAACCCTTGCACAATTGTCAAAAGAAAAATCCATCTCCTTGGACCAAAGAACATACTGAAATAGTTCAAAGGATTAAAAAACAGGTCTTAGAAATCCTATGTCTGCACATCGCAAATCCAAATTTAGAAAAAAATGTAGAGAAAGATGCTTCTGATGCAGGATATGGGGATATTCTTAAACAAAAGAATTTAGATGGTCGCGAAAGTAATGTGCAATTTACGTCATCACACTGTAACGATACCCAAAAGAACTATTCTACTATCCAAAAAGAAATCTTAAGTATAGTTTTTTTTATTCAAAAATTTCAGAGTGATTTTTTAAATAAAATTTTCTTTTAAGAATAGATTACAAAAGTGCTAAGGATGTTTTACAAAAGGATGTGAAAAACCTTGCATCAAAACAATTTTTTTCGCGATGGCAAGCGATTTTGAGTATTTTTGATTTTGAAATTGAATTTATAAAAGGAGATTCAAACTTTGTCCCAGGTTTTCTTGACACGAGAGTTTCTCCTAAACATGTACAATGCCTCTGAATAAGATGATTGACAAAGGCAAAGGAAATTCCCTGGAACCAATCTCAGAAAAACCTGAACCTACAAACACTCACCCAAAAACAGAACCCTGGATCTCAGTTATAAAAAAGAATGCAAAAAATGAAGAAATACCAAACACCCCAAAATCTCCCCAATCTCCAGAAGATATCATGAATCAAATGTTACTGTTACAAAAAGCTTTCGATCTTAGTTTTTCAAAGGAAGAGTCGGGCGAATCTACCAAAAACCTTCCTTCTCAAACTATTTCAAAATATAACGAGGTCCCTTCAAAAATGATTTCAAGAGAAAACCAGACATCAAAAATTGTTTCAAAACCTTAAAATAATTCACAAATTATTCTGAAGGAGATTTCTCAAACCACTCCATCTGAGTATTTTGAAAAACATACATACCAAAATATTATAAACAAACATATATAAAACAGAATTAAACAAGACTTATGAAAGAAAGAATAATAAAACATATATTATAAAAAAAATTAAGACATATATAAAGCATAATTAAACAAGACTTAATATAATAAAACAGAAATAACAGAAATATGAGCGGTTAGACCAGCCACTTAAACACAAAACATAAACTAAAACGAGAAAGTAAACACAAGAAAATATGATTGAAACTTTATTTATTAAAAACTTACTTAAAGAAGATTGTATCAATGTTCTCGATTACAAGGATCTAAGAGAGGATATGGATGAAAGAGTATGAGAATGGGAGAATGAGAACTTGGTTTACAACTGAAGCAAAGACTCCTTTTTATAGGAGTTTACAAGTGTGCAATTATGCATTAAAACAAAATAAAAATAAAAATACCATATATGGATAACTCCACTAGCAAAAGCTTACTCCATTAAGCTCCATAACTGTTTGATGTCTGCTGGAAGTGGACCTTAGTCATCATGGCTACACGAGATAGCAATTATTTGTTGTTTTGGATTTTTATCGGGTTTTGCAACAAGAGATCGTGGAAAATATTCATAACAATGTAACTGTATCTGAGAGGGTTGTAACAAAGATACATTTTGGATTTTGAGGAGATTTGCATTTTTTGGGGAGAGAGATTTAGACTCCACTGTTGCCAGAGATTTCTTCATCGATATCTGGCACGTGGGACCCTGAATCACTTCATGAAGTACGTGAGATTTGTTCTGACGTTGACGGTAGAAATTGTAATGAGATTGCCTTAATTTCTTCTTCAGATTTTGCACCTGCCAACATAGCTAGCATTTTGAATTTTTGAGCCAAGAAAAATGTTGTCTCTGGTGTTTGTTTTGGTGTTTGGTTATGTGTTTGGATTATAGAATTTTGTTCCTTTATCCAGGTAAGGATATTTGATGGGTAAAGGTTTGAAGGAATTTTGTATTTATCCCACCACTTGACTCTGAATTTTCTTCGGATAACATGAATTGGATCAGAAGTAAATTCAAGGGTCCATGAAAATACCCAAGGAAAACAAAATTTTGAGTGGAAGAGGGCTAGTGGCGGAAATTTCTTTTCTTCTTCAGACGGAATGAAATTTGTCTTAAAGATTTGGAAGGATTTTGCACATTGGGTTTAAATATTTCTATGACAGAACCAAAGTAGTTTCACCATGATATGAACCAATAGGAATATTTGGATAAGTTACAGATGGTGTCAAAGAAGATCAACCACGTGTGTTTGTATTTTGGAGATTGGATCAAAAAGAAATTGTACTGCCTCACAATAATCCCAATAGTTAAAGGGGACATTGTAACAAGGGAGATTTTTAAGCTCTTCTAGAAAATTTAGATTGTCGTTAAGATCGTATTGCCAATAACATGGCGCAATTATTTTATGGATTTTGAAGGTGGAATAAGCAACATCAGTGTGGTTTTCATTTAGATAAAAGTGTTTGAAGGACACTGAGTCTGTAATTTCCAGAATGGTTTGAAAGAATAACACAATTTTATCTGGATTATGCGGTTTTTAAAAAAAAATTTGCCAAAATATTTTTCGATTGTCAAAAATGGATAATTTTTTACAAAACATCATTTTTCGATATTTATAATATTTTTGTATGTATGTTTTTCAAAATAATCCGATGGATTGGTTTGGAAAATCTCCTTCAGAATAATTTGTGAATTATTTGAGGTTTTGAAACAATTTTTGAGGTCTGGTTTTCTCTTGAAATTATTTTTGAAGGGACCTAGTTATATTTTGAAATAGTTTGAGAAGGAAGGTTTTTAGAAGATTCCCCCGACTCTTGCTTTGAAAAACTAAGCTCGAAAGGTTTTTGTAACTATAACGTTTGATTCATGATATCTTTCGGAGATTGGAGAGATTTTAGGGTGTTTGGTATTTCTTCATTTTTAGCACTCTTTTTTATAACTGAGATCCAGGGTTCTGTTTTTGGGTGAGTGTTTGTAGGTTCGAGTCTTTCTGAGATTGTTTCCAGGGAATTTCCCTTGCCATTGTCAATCTTCTTCTTCGGAGGCATTGTACCTGTTTTGGAGAAACTCTCGTGTCAAGAAATCTAGGACAAAGTTTGAATCTCCTTTTATAATTCAATATCAAAATCAAAAATACTCAAATTTGCTTGCCATCACGCAAAAATTTGTTTTGATGCAAGGTTATTCACGTCCTTTTGTAAAACATCCTTAGCACTTTTGCAATCTATTCTTAATAGAATTTTTTTAATTAAAAGATCACTCTATAATTATTGAATACACAAAACTATACTTAAGATTTCTTTATTTGATAGTAGAATAGTTCTTTTGGGTATTGTTCCAGTGTGATGACGTAAATTGCACAATACTTTCGCGTCCATATAAATTCTTTGTTTAAGAATACCCCCATATCCTACATCAGAAGCATCTGTCTCTACGATTTTTTCTAAATCCGGATCTGCTATGTGCAGATATAGGATTTCTAAGACCTATTTTTAATCCTTTGAACTATTTTAGTATGTTCGTTTGTCCAGAAGATTGATTTTCTTTAGACGATTGTGCAAAAGTTTAACTATTCTATTAATATTAGAACAGGAATCTAAAACGTAATTGAGACTTCCAAGGAACCTTTTTAATTGAGTTTTATCAATAATTTTGTCTCGAAACTTATTTGCAAATTTCAAAAATCCTTCAATAGGGGTTATCATACCTTGTGATATGTAGTGACCTAAAAATCTGATCTTAGTTTGAAATAGGGACATTTTTGTTTTGGAAACAACAAGGCCATTTATTCTCGCAACGTAATAAAATGTTTTGAGATGTTTAAGATGTTCATCAATAGAATGTGAGAATATTAGTATAACATCAATATAAACAATGCAAAAATTTTAATAATCAGAGAAAATATCATTCATGATTCTTGGAAATTCAGAAGGTGCATTTTTAAAATCAAATGGCATTACGTTCCATTGGTACTGACCGAAAGAGACTGTAAATGTTGTTTATAATTATGATTTTCAGATATATGGATTTGCCAAAATCCTGATTTTAGAACAAACTTTGAGAATATGTGGGCAGAGTAAAGTCTTTGAAGTAAATATTTTTTGATTGGTATTGGATAGCTAATCCATTTTAAAGCAATGTTTAAAGTTTGTAATTAATTACTAATCTTGGGGTTTCTCTTTCAATTTTAGAGTTTTTATTTACATAAAAAGCTTCACAAGACCAAGAAGATCTTGATTTCGAAATCAATCCTTTTTCTAGTAGATCCGAAATTTCTTTTCTACAATGTTTTTCTAATTCTGAGTTCATTTGAACTGGACGAGATTTTGTGAGAATTTATTTTCAAGAAAATTTTCATCATAAGGTAATCAACAATATGCTGTTTACGATTCCAAAAAAGCAGTTGGTAAATCTGAACAAATTTCTTTCTCAAATAATTTATTTTAAGTTGAATTTTTTTTTCTTTTATTACTTTTGAATTTAAGGTTTCTAAGGTCTTTTGAAGTAAAACTGCTGATTTTAAATGTTCTAAGTGGAAGGTTTTACTATGGATTAAAGAGTTTATAAAGTTTTCTTGTATTGAGCAAGCTTTTATTATGTTTAGACTTGTCTTCTTTGGTGTTTTGAGAAATTTAAAAGATAATTTTATATTTTGGTTTTTAAAGGAAATTTCATCGTCCATAACTTTAAATAGTATAATTAAATTAATAAATGGTGTTCCTAAAATAACACTTTGATATATATCATTTGTGAGAACAAATGCAGTTTTAATAAGAATATTTCTTTTAATATTGAAGCTTCTGCTTTAGATGTTATACGAAGTTTAGAGTTATTTGCAGCAAATAATTTTTCTTTAGTTTCTGGATGAAATTTTTTTGAACAAGACCAGAATTGATGCAATTAAGGTCTGCACCAGTGCCGAACAAAGCAATTGTATCAATTTTGTAATTTTTTGAAAGAACAATGGTAATCTTCATTTTATATTTTCGAGAAGTTATTTCTCTTAGAAAAAAAAAATCATTTGGGGCCATGTCTAAAGATTGATTTTTTCTTTGAGATTTTCATCTTCATTGTTTAAGCAATCATTTTCTTGTTCTTCCGAACTAGAATCGTGACGATCTTTGATAGAAGATATAATTGAGTGTAAATATTGAGAATCTTGTTTTTTTTTCTTTAAGGATTTTTAAATCATTTTTTACTTCTTTTATTTCAACTCTAAGATCTTGTATTGTTGTTTTCGAGGTGTCTTTCTTTCTTTGTTGAGAATGGTAGTGAGATCATAAGAGGATTTGGAGGAAGTTGGACCATGAGATTTGGGGAACTATCTATTTTATTAACATCTTTTTCATTCAAAGAGGAAATGATTTTCTCAAGATAAGCTCGGATAAGAAATGGAATTTAATAATTCAAGTTGTAATTCTTGATCTTTAGTGAGGAAATAAATATTCTTTTCATTTGACTCTAAACTAGATGATGAAATATTTAGTTCATCAACCTGAAGGGCATTTTCAGAAGCCATGGATGATTCAGAGTCACATGACGAGGAGAATCATTTAGTAAGAGATTATATATTTTACTTGAAATTTCGTCTCCGAGATTTAGTACCTGGATTTTGCGATTAAAACGACAATAATTTGAAGTGTGACCGTTTTTATTGCATTTGAAGCATGTAAGGTTTTTATAGAAGGTTTTTTGGTTGGAGATTCTTTTGAAGGAAATTTGTTTTGGGGTTTTTTCCCTGGATTTTCACGACTTCTAAAACTCTTATAGTTTCTAGAATGTTTTCTAGGCTTATTTTTAGAGTAGTAATTTTTGTTGCAATCTCCTACACAAGATTTGTTACCATGATTGGGGTCTATTTCAAATTGTTTATAGAAAGATCCTAATTCTACTTTTGTTCTTTTGAGTTCCCACTTAAGATGTTTATGGAGTTTAAGGTCTTGGCATATCCTAAGACCTTCTTGTTGAACAATAGTGATCAACTCTCCATAAGTGAAATCATCATAATCTATTATTTGGTTTCCCATGGAATCTCTAATTTTGTTTCTAACTTTGTCTCCTAAAAGAGTAGGAAGGCCAGCTAGAAATTTTCTTCCAAAAGGTTGGTTAGAATCGTGAGTGAGTAAAACTCTATTAAGAAAAGTATTTTTGTACCATTGGAAATCACTTAGTTTTTTGCATTTAAGATTTGAAGAAGATCAGCATTTTTATCTCTAAGGACTGAAGGATCTCCAATAAATGCAAGGTTATGGCTATGACTAATGTAGCAACATCATCTTGTTGAGGATTTCCGTGATTATCTAGGATGGAACATTATCTTCATCCATTTTAATTGAATCGAGGATTTATTTTCGTTGCTGACTGGTTAGGTAATTATCCTATATATATATATATATATATATATATATATATAAGTTTTTAAAAAGTTTTATTGAGTCAAGAAGGGACTATGATCAAGATTTATTATTGACTAAACACACTTTAGCACAATTCTTAGAAGGTTGCTTGCATAGATTATTAGAGATACCAAAGTGGATCATCATGCCGCTATATCACACTTTCTTAGAAAGTTTGAAGGAACCGAAGCTGATTTTCAATACTAATCCTCACATTATCAGCTTGCTTTGGGGCTTGTATACACTGGATCAGATTCCTTTGTAAGTCTAGAGGTAAAAGTCTGTGTGCTTCTGATTCGCCTCTCTCTCCCCTTCACAATAAAAGGATCGAACATGATTTGGTGACTACAACCATTTAAGTTGATTCATATGATCCTAGAAAGAGATAAAGGTCAAAAAGAAGTGAACAAGAGCTGGTGAAAAAAACCATTAGGGCTTGATTCATGGAAACCTGTCCAAATATCTTAGTGAATTTAAAAAATAAAATGATACCCTCAAAAGAAGGGAGACATTGACTGAGAAGAAGGGAGAAGATAGAGAGGAAAAGAATCAGAGAAGACTACCCGTGTTTTTAGATACTTGGAGAGGTAAGAGTCCATATATCCTTTGATCGATACTCCCAAGGTTAAAGCCTGCACTTTTATTTTATGCAAAGAAATTAAATCAGTAAAGAGGCGAGTCAGACTAGTATTCGCTAAGTTGTTGGTAGATGAATTGGTTGCTATACTAGGATAGGGTATATAAGTTTCTATGTGATTGAATTGATATGATGTGGTTGCAACAAAGTAGGGTGATAGTTATAGTTAAACAGTATGTGAGTCTTCGGCTTTTCAAAACCTCTTTCAGAGACTTTTTTGCTTGAGGACAAGCAAAATGTTTAAGTCTGGAGGAGTTGATAGGGCAATGATATTTACCACATTATGCCCATGATAATTAGCCCTATTTAGATTTTATTATATGGTGTTTAGAGTATTTCAGCTTCAGTACGTTCTGGAGAACTTTGGTAATTCTGGAGCTTTTAGAGATGCAGAACTGCGCACATGCATCAGATGTTTAAATATGGATGGAGACCTCCCACGGTGAGATTGAGCTGATATTTTGACATAAGATAATATCTTTGAGTTGATTTCAATTCCACCGTTTTAGGTCCATCGGACAGTTAGATATAAAGTTATGCCCATTTAATGAAGAATGTTCTGTCTGCCTCGCAGAGGAAGCAGCCGAGAGGATGAATGAGTGTCGATCGACGGACAAGTTTGGTGTCGATCGAAGGTGATCCCAGAAGAAGGCCCTAATTTTTTCCATGGCTGACTAAGCCATAAGCCATCACAATTACCAAAGTACCCATGGACGACCTAAACCCTATTATAATGTTTTCTAAGCATGTGACGGCACACTTGAAACGCTTAGCAAACTTTATTTATTCTTTGTCTTAATAATTTGAGAGAAGATCAATTCTCCTTCTGAGATTGATTTGAACTCTTTTGGTATTATATTGATTTCTATATCTATTATATATTCAAGCTATGATTTGTGTTATTGCTTCCATGTCTGAGTAATCATCTTGTTAGGTTTAAGGGATTCATGTTCTTAATGTCAAAATGATAGTCATAGGATTTCTAGGTTATCTATAGATCTCTACACCAGGGTGGCTTGTATTACTAGGATCTAGAGTAGTGGAAAATACACGAGGAGTGTGACTGATTGCTTGAACCTAAAACCATAGGACAATTGAGAGCACGAGAGTGAATTAATTAACGGAAACCCGACCCTTTTTGGATTAGATATCTAGGCGCATACAGAGTTGCGTCTAGGATCTAGTTGAAATTATCGATATGTGTGTTAATGCTTGTCTGAGGTAGTATCGATTGATAACCCAAGCACTGGTATCGATCGACGCTCGATCCTTGTTTGCATGCGAGAGCTGGAACATAGAACTTAGGCATCTGATTAGTAATTGCATGCGAGAGCTGGATTACTTGCTTATTAAATTGAATTCTAGAATTTGATCTATAAAACCCTTAGCATCCTTGATCGTGTTTTGAATCTATTGATTGATAAATCCCTAGATCTAGCTATTCATCTATTGTTATCAAAACCAATCACCTGCTTACTTGTCTACTATTACTTCTTTCATTAACTGTTGCCTAACTTACTCTAAACATCTATTATATCTGTTGTGTTCCCACGCTCCATGTGGATTCGATCCCTAATTACTACAACTGAACCTCCTATTTGAGAGGAGTAAAATGTAGCTTATAGGGTAATTTAAGAGTGCATAATAAAAGCTACATTATCATAAGTAAAATTTGTTAAGATAATCGAATATACTAACTCTGTTAGGAGTATCGATCGATGGTAGTAAATGAGCGATCGACCGATGGGTTAACTATACGCATCCGATGGTGAATATATGGTATCGATCGATA
>CAJHQP010007924.1:0-29648 GCA_905132765.1 Moricandia arvensis
TTGACTGTCGATCGACAGGTTGCTGAATGTGAACAGCTACATGATCTTCTCTCTCTCTTTGCTCTAAAAGTCTCATAATCATCACAATGCTCCAAAACGTACATGGACCTGAAAAGACTCTAAAACATTTCCTAGGCACACATAACAGACTCCAAACAGGGTGTATAATATTGTCTAAAATAGGTAAATATTAGGACCTATCACAATCAAATGCCGAGAAGAATGCAAATACAAGCAAAAGAGATTAGAGATGGAGACTCAAAAAAGCTCCTCATATTTATGGTCTCGTCATTGCCATTCTCTTTCACTAAGAACAAGTTGTTCGACTTGGTTTACGATACAATGAGCTCATCATCATCTCAGCTCTGAGAAGAGGACCACGTTTTAGAGCATTTTTCTCGGTATCTCGTCATCAAGTTGGAGGCATCTCGTCCACTTTAACTCAAAAATAAAATAAAAAGACATGTCTGTAAATCCCTTCTCGGTCCAAGAATTCATACAATCTCGGCAAAAGTTGTGATGATGAATCGATCATCTCATCGTGTCATTAAGAACATTCGTCGGCACGTCATGAAACAACCGTAAGTCTTTGATCCTTCATCAAACATGTCAGTTTGGACCCAAAAGGATAAAAGAAAACGCAGAAGCCTAGCTAAATTATGTGAGCTCGCTATAAAAATCCCTGAGATCAACTCTTTTCGTTCCATAACTTTTCACTTCGACATCTGCAACTGTGATCTCAAGCCATAAACATGTTGTAAAACAGATTTTTATAACTTCTCAGCAAACGTGCTCTAGCTTGATAACGTTCTCTTATGGTCCCACTAAGCTCCACAAGCAGCTCGCAACTTGTCCTAATCGCCTCTCTCACCAACCATCTTCGCATGGTCGTTTATGGGCTAAAGCTGGTAAAGCCTGTGCTTTAGACGCTTATAGATTTATAGGGAAACATAATAGAAAAAATGATCGTAGTGTGATGGTTGGAACCCTACGTAATATTCCAGAATGACATAATTCGTGTTAATGACGATTTTAAAGAAAATATATTTTATAGTTGGGCTCTGAATATGTGAGCTTTAGGCGCCAAATAGTAACGGATCGGGTGTAGAGCCCGTGTTCCAAGGATCGAATATAGGATGATCGAGGATTGACTGGCTGGACTGTGAGACGAACTGAATGGGTTGGATGATGCTAGAAAGAGCTGGCCAAAGTTGAATGGACCTTTCGTGGTTGGATAGGAGGGCTGGATCAATGTCTGATTAGTAACGGATAGAGTGAACCCATAGTCTCGACAAAGATAGGATGTGATCTATTTTGAGGCAACAAAGCTCAGTCAGTCGTTCTTATGCTCAGATTATGGCTAAGGAATTCAGTTTGCGAACTTTGGAAGGTTTCAGACAGCTTAAGGAAAAATCCAGACAAAGCGGAATTTTTGGATAATAATGGTCGGACCTGGACAATTGTTGTCGGATTCGGACAGGTCGGTTGAGCTGGTCATCTGGACAGAGATGGTTGGAAATCAGACACAACGGTTGAGAATGTCGAACTGAGCTGATTCGGGTAGTAACAGTCGGATTAAGACAAGATTGGTCCGAGTCAGATAGAACAGTTATATTTGTCGGCTATGAAAGTCAATTGTAGCTCAGTTCTGCGCCTAAGTAATTTGGGCGGGAGTAGTTATTGGGCGAGAGTAGTTATTGGGCGAAAGGGAAAAACTCGCGCTGGGGAGGCAAAAGAGCACGGGGTGGCGGTTACTACTTTCTGGCCGAAGGGAAAAAGCGCGGAAATGGTTACTTGTGCGGCTTTGCGGATGTAAACTGCCTTACTGTTCATTTAATCGTTTTCTTAGCGTCTCTTCTCCATTTTCTTCATGAAAAAACTCTAAAGAAACCAAAGAGAAAACTCAGAGAGAGAAAAGTCTGATCAAGAGAGAAACTTTGAGATTTGGTTTGATCGATCAAGTCTAAGTCCAGTATGATCGTATGTTGGGTGATTATGACTGTTTGAGTGTTCGTAAGTCCGAGAAGAACTGCACAGGAGGTGTCAGGAACACCGAATCAAACCATTAACATACCGAATCTAAAGACAAAGGTGAGTACGCGACCATAGCCTACCTTACTGAATCGTAGTCTGAATGTCAGGAATTGTCTTGTGTACTGATTGCTTGTCTAATTCAAATTATCTGCACTAATCTGGCGTCGATCGAGTAATCGGGTCCTTCCATCAATGCATCTGCATCAGATCATGCGCCTAGAACCATTTTGTCATGCTAGGGCTTGGCTGTATTTGATGGCACTGTGGTTTGGATTGGTTATGTCGATCAAGTATCTGACTGGGTGATAAGCATGTCCGGTTATCTGATTGGCTGTCTAGACTCGATTGCTTTACTTTGGCTAGTGGGACGGGATGTCCGCTCTCACTAAGGATTATGTTGCTTATGCCTACTTTTTTTGGATGCAGATCGGGATCAGACTCGTAAGGGTAAAGACATAACTTGACCGTGGGACTAAGGCATGAATGAAGGATGGTGGATTTGGGTATATATAAACGATTTTAAATGGTAATAGCTTATTAGTAGACTCACTTGTTAACTCGAACCTCAGTTTATCTATCTAAATCATATTATGATTGCTTGACTTGTCTGAAAACGAACTAAACATTCGAAAATAATTCTAAGTAAAGAACACTTGGAAACTGGCCTATGTCTGATCGAGGAAGTCGGTTCAGACTCGTACTAATGGTACGTAAAAATGGGCTGGGTTCCTTCAAGTGGTATCAGAGTGGATTTTGGTTCAAGGACAATGTTGGGTTGAATCCATCCTTCCAAGCCTAATGTCTCGTGGTAAACTTTGTGTTCGGACTGAACTTGAGTAAGTTTTGACTAACTTACCTGTGATCTGAATGCAAATGGCAAAGAGTAACCGAAACGCAAGGAGAATTGTGGGTGAGACTTGGTAACCATCCGAAAACTCATCCGAAAACAATGCTGCTCAAAACATTGCTGGGAATGAAGAAGTCGAAAATGCTGCTAACATAGTGGATGTGAATGTAGCTGTTGGGGCTGCTCGAGCTGTTGGGGCTCTTGTTGGAATGGAAGTCGTTGTGGCTATGTTAGCCTAAGTGTTGGCAAGACTGCCTATGCTTGCAGTACCACCAGTGATTCCACCCATTGTGGAGGAAGCCGAGCAAGTGGTGCAAGAGGAGGAAGAAGCACTTGTTGATGGAACTCATGCAGAAACTAGGAACAAATTTCGTTTTGGGTGGCTCAAAACCAGTCGAAGCAGATCAATGGATCGACAGGATAAAGCGAACTTCATCTCTATCCGCTGTCATGTTGCCTACAAAAAGAACATTGTTGTCCACTACGTTGATGGGGATGCACACATATGGTGGCAAGGAGTAACAGCTTGGATTGGTGCTAATTATTGCACCTGGGCAAACTTCAAGGTGGCTTTCCATGAGAAGTACTTTCCAGAGGAAGCCTTTGATTGGATGGAATGAGCCTTCCTTAAATTGGAATAAGTATCAAAGTTTGTGCGTGAGTATGAGACAGAATTCAACAGCCTCAAGAAGTATGCTGGACGTGAAGGAGAAAACGAGAGGTCTCTAGTTCAAAATTTTGTGCGCGGACTCAGGGTTGATCTCCGAACCTGTTGTAAGATTCGCAGCTATTTCACCATGCCCAAGCTAGTGGAAAAGGCTTTGGAGCAGGAAGCTGGGATCATCGAAGAAGCCAAAGTGTATGGATCTGGACCACATGACCAGTCTGGTAAGCATGCGGGGAAGAATCAAAAGATGGTGAAGACTGGCTCATCCAGCAAGGCGTATGCAGTAATACATACTGCGTGTTTGACTTGTGGGAAAATTCATTATGGAACATGTGAAACCCGCATTTTCCGAAATAATAATATAAATAATAATCTCTGAAATCTCCATTTATCAATTCTCATAAATAATCTCCAAATAAATAAATTCAAATAAATGTAAATAATCTGAATAAATATCGATAAAATCATAAATCCTCAAGTCTGAAAAAGGAAGAAATATAAACGCCCAAAAAGCACCGGCCTGAAATGATCACTCATGATCGTCAGTTTCACCTGAAAGCGGTAAAAAAGAGGGGTGAGTAACAGGGGAGTCACTCAGTGAGGTATGGGATGCTAAACCGCAAACCACTGACTGAGTACATAGCACTACGACTATGTAGGCTCGATCTAGCATGAACAAACATAGGGCCTAATGCACCACACAAAACAATCAATGCGTCTGATAGTATATGGCTAATCTCTGTACCCCGCATTCTCCTCATAAGGATATATATATAGCTCTATGCGCCGTTAGTACAAGAGTCCATCCTCGTACCCTGCAATCTCCTATGCGCCGCTAGTACAAAAGTCTTTGTACCCCGCAATCTCCACACAATGCGCCGCTAGCATAGACGTCTATATGCCCCGCAATCTCCATACAATGCGCCGTTAACACAAACGTCTTTGTGCCCCGCAATCTCCACAATGCGCTGTTAGCACAAATAATTTTGTGCCTCGCAATCTCATAACAATAGACTTATATTATATATTTATATATAGCAGTTTTAACATC
The DNA here is from genome assembly GCA_905132765.1 of Moricandia arvensis. Taxonomy (NCBI): domain Eukaryota; kingdom Viridiplantae; phylum Streptophyta; class Magnoliopsida; order Brassicales; family Brassicaceae; genus Moricandia; species Moricandia arvensis. Next base: position 4,600 of record CAJHQP010007924.1, read on the forward strand.
ACGCAATCCACTCAACCGTTGAATCCTCTAACATCCTATATCCGGTTTAACAAGCATAAAATAATAACAAACAAGACTCTCATGAAGACTCGATTCACAGAGACGGAACATGTTTCGAAACTAGACTTTCTGTAATAATAGTACTAAACTAGCACGGGATTAAACGGAGTAGCCCTCACCTTAGCCAAGATCGGAGATTAATAGATAAAAGTTGGGAACGGAAATATCCCAACCATCAAGACACGAACTAGGGATTATCACTTAAAAATATTGCTTCCAATGCTTCTCCCCATCATCATGTCTCATCTTCTGACCATCAACACGTGAGGAACATAACAAACAAAAGTGCATGCATATAGACATAAAACCATGGCATAAGTTCACCGTTGACCACAAAGGTGGCAAACGATTAATCAAATGGAAGAGAGGAACCTTGGTACGCAAGAAAGAGGTAAAGCTTACCCTAATCTCACGTTTCTCCTTAATTAAGGACAAGACACCATCTCCAACAACAGGGCAACGTCTCCGGTGACAAGGGATGCATCTCCGGCGAGTCACAGTTGATGGCCGTGTGAATCCGTGACGGTTGTGGTGAAGAGCGGTGACATAAGCGATGAGATGCGGCAGGTCCGATGTTAGTCATATCCTCTATGCCTCATTTCTGCTACACAACACCAACAAGGGTAAAGATGGCTTGAGTGACAGCAGCTACAATGGATACGGTGGTGATTGGTGGTGAACGGTGCGTCGCGTCGACTCCTCCAACGTCAACACACAAACACCATAAAGATCATCTCTCCTGTCACACTAACACTTAAATTATAATGGAGGAGCAGAAGATAATAACGGGAGAGAGAGATGGGGAGGAGATGAGAATGGTGCCTGGAGAAGAAGATACCAAAGAGAAGATCAGATGATAACGGCGGCTCCACTCTCAACGAAATAAAAAAAATAAACAAATAGGGTTTTGATTCTTTTTAAATAGACAAGCACATCTAAAAAAGTTTGATTTAATAATAATAAAAAATAATTACACAAACCAAATCGGTTAAGACAAAATAACAATTCTTAAAAATTATTTCGGTTTTAATAGGAGTCGGGGTCACGGTCGTTACAATGCCGTACTGCTCGGGAGTTTGTCACAGTTGTGGAAGTATGGATCACAAGGTCCATGATTGCCATGAGGAAGATCTGAGGCCGAAAAGCCAAGGAAAGAGTGTTGGGGAATAAGTGTGTTACAACTGTGGTGAAGCTGGGCACTTCAAGAATCAGTGTCCAAAGGATGTACAACTAGATGGGATGCGTGCAAGTGATGGACCTCAGCCGGCTGCGAAGAGGCAGGCTATCATGCTACGGGTGTACACAATCGGGGATGGATCCATGGACCCAAGCACTTCTCGTTCGATCACTGATGAGAATGGTTTTCTGTGAATCTGTAAAGACCTTAGTTATGGGGGAAATGGAAACCCATGTACTGTTTGATTCCAGTGCATCTCACTGCTTTGTGCAACCCGGGATGGTTGGAATAGGAGAATTTCAGAAAGACCCTGAAGGAGAAGTAGGGTTGGTTCGAGCGTATGGTGTTCAGTTCATGTACACTATGAGAAACATCTGAAACGTCTTTGTGATGGTCAGTGATGTGAACATGCCAACTGATGCGCCCCTAGGATGCTTCTTTGGTTGATGGGAGGATAGATCCTTGCAGGAACGAATCAGAGACTCAAGTTCTTCAAGGCTTGTTGATTGAATGGTGACACAAGAGGGATGGATGATCTCTTGATACTCCTAGATGAATAAATCGGATGACACACCAACTTAGACACCCTTAGACTCTGGATATTACACACCAGAAACCTCAACTCGCCAACTAGAGAGAGAGAGAGAGAGAAATAGGGTTTTTGATAAAAGACTGCTTGAGTTTACAAGGGTTTGCGAAAACCCCTTTAATAAAGAAACCAAAGAACATGCTCTAGGGTTTCAGGAAAGATAACATAAAAACTATAGGTATAAAATAACATAAGATAAAAATAAATGGTCTTCTAGTAGTCTTGGGCCGAGATAGGGCCTAGGTGATTTGAAGACAAGTCGTGGCCTCGTTAAAAACCTTCCTCCGGAAAACCTCGTGGGACAAAACCAAAAGAAAGGAAAAGAGCACACACCAAATGTCTTGCCTAAACACTAGCTCAGCTTGATGTAGAGATAGATTGAATGGTGATCAAGATATCTCGGACCATCAAACCTTGTCCAAGACTTTCTTCTTGTTGTGGATGTGAAGTGAGTAATCCTACAACAGTCTCCTTGAGTTTCTTGGCTCTGGAACGGGTCATGGGACCTTCTGGAATGGTCAAAGCATCATCACCAGGCTGCTGGTGCATTGTGGCATCATGTGGCTCGTCTAAGATCTCTTTACCCTCTTTGGTAAGCTGGTCCATGATCACATCATCCCCTCCCTCTTCAAAAAGATTTGTCCTCAAATCTGTTTTACCTGCAATAGAGGGGACCAAGTCAGTAACATCGAAGTTTAAAATCAGATTACACTTACCTTGCAAAGCCTCTTTGATAGGCATTGTTGCTGACTGGTTTGGATATATAGAAGGGACTGATCCATTTGGTTCTCCTTACTCCTGATACACTGAAACAAAACAAATTAGCACATAATATTTTATCAAAGAGTAAGAGTCTTATCCCAAATTGGTGTTTGCTCGGTTTTGGCTTGTATGCTGCATCTGGAGGTGTTTCTTTGATGAGGATGAATCCAGTGACGTCTTGGTGCATATCCGGGTCCCAATCAGGTGGTTTGAATCTCTTGTCTTCCTCACGCTTGTAGTTTCTTCGTGTATGCTTCCAAGTTTCATCATAATCTGCACATGGCTCTTTTGACAAAAACAAGTGCATCATATCTGTGAAATCAGTGATAAAAGAACTCTTGAAAACATGATCACTTACCTTAGCATGCTCACCTGGTCGCCATAGATAGGATTGAGATGTTTTGAACTCAGAAAAATTCAAACAAAGCACACAGAATATCATCCGAGTTGTAGAACTCATAACTCTTTCACCTGAGAAGATTTGGACATGATTCCAATTCGACGTGAGACCCTGATGAGTTAAGTTTCCATAGAATTCGATTTTGTTGAATAATTCCTTGTGGTTGTTAAGATATGTTCCTCGGACTGCTCCTATGTCAAGACTGGCGGCTAGACAGCTTTCAAGGTTTGCTTGTTGTGTCTCCAACTTAGCCAAGGATTCATCATTGATTCTATGATCTTTATAGCCCCGATTTTCACCTGTACCTTTCTCAGCTTCTTTTGGACAAGTCAAGTGGGTTATCATTTCAAATAAAGTATTGTAGACCAGCATGTTAACAAGGCACAAAACAACACATCTAGAACCATTTATCTCAAGTTTCAGAAGTGCAATGAGTTTATCAAAGAACGTGTTATACACTAAGATATCATCAACTAATAATCCAACACGTTTATAAACATTTTCAGCACACAAACAATCAATCTCAAGCTCAAAGATATTTGCAGATTTCAAAATTTCAAACTTAACATCAGAATGATGCGATTTCGGTTCATGCAACTTCCTAGGTTCTTTCAAGACATATGTGGATGCAAAACAATCATCAGTGATCAAATCATGCCTAGGAAAATTCACAACAAAAGTTTTCTCTTCAGTTCTAGCAAGTGAATCACAAAGTTTTCTAAAACAACAATCAGTTTGTTTCAATTTAAGCTCAAAACCCTTTTCAAAAAGATCAAAACTTTTGTCATGTTTCAGAAAATGAGCAAGACTCAAAATATGACCAGAAATGTTTTTATTTTGATTTGGAAAACGTTTTTTATCAAATAGGTTTTCTGGTTTAAGTTCTTTAAAAGATTTAAACATGTTTCCAAAAACAGATTTTGAAACACAAAAATCTTTTACTTTGTCAAGATCAAAACGTTTTATGTCTTCAGTACTCACTTTAACAAACATTTCAGGCACAGAAGCAAGCATATTAAATTCCTTACAGTGCTCTTGTAAGTCATAAGACAAGGATTCATGAGCTGTTTCAGACTGCAAGTTTTTGTGCTGTTCTAGCTCTTCTCCTTGTGTTGATTGCTCTGGTTCTTTCTCTGCTGTTTCTTCTTTTGCAACCTGTGACACTAAAACAAGGCTACTTGGTTGCACCGGTTCAAGAAAATTTAGCTCACCACAAGAAGTACTGAAATTAAATTCAGGCTGAGGTAAGGAAAGAGAACACTCTTGTTTTGTCCCAGACTGTCTTTTTACCAAAGATGTTTCTGTTGGAGCTTCTTGAGTTGGTGCAGTTAAATCTGATTGTGCAGCTGAGTCTGGTTTCTTATCATGTTGGAATTGTTCCTCCACATCCCTAAACGCTTGTGAAATTTCCTTCCTTATGCTATCTTCAATGGAACAGGTTGACGTTTTGCTTGATGAACCAATGGTACTAGATAGACGTGATCTCTTGCTGTCAGGTTGTGTCTGAACCAGGATTGAAGAGTAGAGCTTTGTCTCAGAAGGTTGTTTTCGAAGTACTTCCTTGTGGTACTGTCTTAGAACATACTCTCTACACAATAAAGCTCTCAATTTAAACCATGTTTCAACTGGTTCTTTTCTGTCAAGTCTTCTGCACTTTGCCAATCGATTCCACCAGCTTAAAGCATCACCACAAAGCTCAGCAGTAGCCATCTGAACCTTCTTTTTTTCAGCACAGTGTTGACTACTGAAAATCAACTCCATCTTCTCTTCCCACTCCACATATGCAGCAGGATCAGCATCACCATAGAAAGGAGGGATTCTTATCTTTTGATCAGCAAATTTGTCTCTGCTACTGCCTCTGCCTTCATGCCCACGTCTCAGTCTCCTCTCACTGCTTCTAGACTCAAGACTATGACCAGTAGCTTGTTGAAGATCGTATCTAAACTGCTGCCAAAATTTATCATGGCTGGCTTTCATCTTCTGCTGCAGCTAAGCATTCATAGCCTTAAGTAACAGCCTTTCATCCTTAGTGAGGACTCCTTTCTGATCTCCTGCCATGGTACCTGAGACAAGAGAAAGATTAAGCCAGTAAGTAGTTCTAACAAAAGAGATCAATGAGTTTGAAGCAAACAGAGATAACAAAGAAATCAATTTGCAAAACCAGAAACAGATTCACATTGAAATCTTTCTGATCAAGGATGTGAAGAGTCTAAACAGAGAAATCAGATCAAGGAATCCTTTTTATCAGATTTCTACACAAGAAACACACGAGAAGGAACAAAAAAAATTCAAAACAAAATTTTACTTGTTCGGCAAGGTGATTATGCGGCTCGGTTAAGCTAAGAAAACTAGGGCTTTCGCCTAAGAACCAAAAAAGGAAAGTGCACAAAATCGCCTAAAACTCTAAGTAATTTTCGAGCAGCCCTAAACAAACCTAGTTCTACTCTTGTTCAAGATGATTAAGAAGATTTGCTGCTGAAACAAAAAGAGTTAAAGAGTAAACGAGACTTCCCTAACCAAAGTTGCTCTGATACCACATGATGCGCCCCTAGGATGCTTCTTTGGTTGATGGGAGGATAGATCCTTGCAGGAACGAATCAGAGACTCAAGTTCTTCAAGGCTTGTGGATTGAATGGTGACACAAGAAGGATGGATGATCTCTTGATACTCTTAGATGAATAAATCGGATATGACACACCAACTTAGACACCCTTAGACTCTGGATATTACACACCAGAAACCTCAACTCGCCAACTAGAGAGAGAAAGAGAGAAATAGGGTTTTTGATAAAAGACTGCTTGAGTTTACAAGGGTTTGCGAAAACCCCTTAAATAAAGAAACCAAAGAACATGCTCTAGGGTTTCAGGAAAGATAACATAAAAACTATAGGTTTAAAATAACATAAGATAAAAATAAATGGTCTTCTAGTAGTCTTGGGCCGAGATAGGGCCTAGGTGATTTGTAAGACAATTCGTGGCCTCGTTAAAAACCTTCCTCCGGAAAACCTCGTGGGACAAAACCAAAAGCAAGGAAAAGAGCACACACCAAATGTCTTGCCTAAACACTAGCTCAGCTTGATGTAGAGATAGCTTGAATGGTGATCAAGATATCTCGGACCATCAAACCTTGTCCAAGACTTTCTTATTGTTGTGGATGTGAAGTGAGTAATCCTACAACAGTCTCCTTGAGTTTCTTGGCTCTGGAACGGGTCATGGGACCTTCTGGAATGGTCAAAGCATCATCACCAGGCTGCTGGTGCATTGTGGCATCATGTGGCTCGTCTAAGATCTCTTTACCCTCTTTGGTAAGCTGGTCCATGATCACATCACCAACCGATGTGATTATTAGCCCAATGAAGTCTTTTGATGGGATATTTGCAATTGATTGGCTGGGGAAGTACAAGGCACATCTAGACTGTCATCGAGACCGAGTTCAGTATGAGACTGGCAGTGGGAAACTGGTTTATCAAGGGATAAAGCCAACAAAAGGGAGCTTGATCATTTTAGCACTCAAAGCATAATGGATGTTGGAAAAGGGATGTGAAGCCTACTTGGCTGCATTCGCTACTGTGGAAGTCGGACCGGACGTCAAGCTTGGAGGGATACCTATTGTAAAGGAGTATGATGATGTGTTCGAGTCCTTAACATATACCATCAGACCATTCTGATCCTTTCACGATTGAGGCTAAACCTGGTACAACTCCAATCTCCAAAGCTCCATATCGGATGGCTCCAGCCAAAATGTCAGAACTAAAGAAGCAACTGAGTGAATTGATGGAAAAAGGATATGTGCGTCCAAGCAGCTCACCTTGGAGCATACAGTCTAGTTCCGGAAGAAGAAAGATGGTAGCTTCAGACTATGCATCGACTACCGTGGGCTTTATAGAGTTACAATAAAGGACAAGTACGCTCTCCCAAGGATAGACGAGTTACTGGACCAACTCAGAGATGATACTTGGTTCTCAAAAAATGATCTAGCTTCGGGATATCATCAGATTCCGATTGCTGAGGAGGACATCCATAAGACAGACTTCAGATCAAGATATGTGCATTATGAGTTTGTGGTCATGCCCTTCGGATTGACCAACGCTCCTGCAGCCTTCATGAAACTGATGAATAACGTCTCCAGAGACTGCCTGGATGAATTCGCTATAGTCTTCATAGACGACATCTTAATGTACTCAAAAAATCAGGAGGAGGATAAGGCACATATTTGAAAACAGTCTTTGATAGACTGCGCAAACATAAGTTGTTTGCCAAACTCAGTTAATGCAGTTTTTAGCAAAGGGAAATCGGCTTCTTGGGTCATGTAGTATCGGACAAAGGAGTGTCTGTGGACCAGCAAAAGTTCAAGGCCATTGCAGATTGGCCTAGACCAAGGAACGCTACTGAGATCGGAAGTTTTCTGGGACTGTCTGGATACTATTGACGATTTGTTAAAGGATTTCCTAGCATGGCTCAACCGATGAAAAAATTGACGGGGAAAGATGTTCAGTTTGTGTGGGAAGAACACTGTGAATCAAGCTTCTCCAAACTCAAGGAAATGTTGACGAGTATTCCAGTATTGGCTCTTCCTATGGACAATGAGCCATACGTCGTCTACACAGACGCATCTAAAGGGGGACTTGGGTGTGTTATGATGCAGCAAGGTAAGGTGATTGCCTATGCATCAATATAGCTAGGGAAACACGAAGGAAACTATCCAACACACAACTTAGAAATGGCAGCAGTCGTGTTTGCACTCAAGATATGGCAATCTTACCTTTATGGTGAAAAGGTCCAAGTATTCACGAATCATAAGAGACGATGGATGGAACTGATTGCAGATTATGACTTGGATATTGCCTACCATCCGGAAAAGGCAAACCTAGTTGCTGATGCCTTAAGCCAGAAGAGAGTAGCTTTGGATACAGAGAAAGATATGGAAGAAATGGTCCATATGGTTGGTATTTAAGATTGATTGCCTTTACTGATGCGGTGGAACCTTTGGGTATTTGTGCAACGGATTAAGCGGACTTGTTGTTCAGAGGTCGAATTGCACAAGAGAATGATGAGGATCTGATCAAAGGTTCAAAGAACGAGAAGAAAGACTATCAGACTTCAAACAATGTGACGATTCTGGTTAATGGTTGAGTATGTGTTCCAAATGATCAAGGAATGCGTGAAGAGATCCTTAAGGAAGAACATCATTCAAAGTTTTCGATACATCCAGGAACAACTAAGATGTATCGTAACTTGAAGAGGTACTATCACTAGGTTTGAATGAAGCGAGATGTTCCTAAGTGGGTAGTTGGGTGCCCAATCTGCCAGATGGTTAAGGCAGAGAATCAAGTTCTAAGCGGACTATTTCAGAGCTTACCCATGCCAGCTTGGAAATGGGACATGATCACAATGAATTTAGTGACTGGCTTGCCAATGAGGGATGGGAAGGACGCTATTTGGGTGATAGTGTACAAACTGACTAAATCTGCACATTTTTTGGCAATCAATAAGTCAGACAATGCAGCGGTGTTAGCTAAGTTATATGTGGAACACATTGTCAGACTTCATGGAGTTCCGGTAAGTATAGCGTCAGACCGAGACTCCAAATTCTACTCAGCCTATTAGAGGACAATGCAGAAGTCGATGGGGACGAAAGTTCATATGAGTACAACACACCATCCCCAAATGGATGGACAATCTGAAAGGGAAATCCGAACACTAGAAGACTTACTGTGATCTTGTGTTCTAGATTGGGGAGATAAATGGGACCAGTACTTGCATTTGGCCGAGTTCTCTTACAACAAAAACTTTCATGCAAGAACTGGAATGTCGCCTTACAAAGTACTTTATGGTCGACCTTGCAGAATACATCTATGCTGGACCAAAGTGGGGGGAGCACAACAAATTTTCTCGAGACTTTGTGGAAGAGAAAACTGAAAAGAATCCAAGTCTTGAAATTGAAAATGAAAGAGCGCAAGAGAAACAAAAGAGCCATGCATACATACGCAGAAAAGAGCTTGAGTTCAAGTTCGGGGATGTAGCGTACCCAAAAATCATCCTTTACAAAGGCAAGGACCGAGCATCAAAGAACGCCAAACTCAGTCCAAGGTACATAAGACCGTCCAAGATCCTAGAAAGGATTGGAAAGGTCGCCTATAAACTGGAAATGCCTACATCAATGGCTCAGTTCCACAATGTGTTTCATGTATCTATACTAAATAAATACATAGCCGACCGGGATAACATGGTTTCGTAACCACTATTCGACTTAAGAGAAAACCTTACTTTAGATGGGTGACAACGTGCGGGTCAAATAGATTTATGTATTCTAATAGATAAGCTAGGCAAACTATAAATAAGAGGTTTTTTGTAGGTTTTATTCCAAAAAGGAAATTGTCTAAATAAGTTAAGTTGATTCAAATATGGAAAAGATAGATCTAGAGTTTCAGGAAAGTGAATTTTAGAAGATAGGATGCGTGGAATTATTAATATGCAAGGACCTTAATAAACAAATCTGACCACCTCTCTTTCCAACTCTCGTATGCGAATAGAGGAATCGACCATTGATCGATGGCTAAGGCTCAGTGCCGATCGACGGTTATCAGACAAGAAGTTTGTCAGCTATGTTAATTAAATCAGCTCTCGCATGTATCTAACAACCTAGCCCAATGAAATTAATTATGGCACAAAACCTACTCTCGTAGCTGTCAATGTCCTAAGTTCAGGTTTCTAGTTATAAACCCTAAATCTAACAAGAGAATTACTAAGACATAATCATAGAAAATTAGTAAACTGAATTATAATATCCATAGAATAGATAATGGGTTACAATACAAAGCTCTGAAGGAGTTCATATCTTCTCCCCTAAACTACTAAAAAACTAAAAAGCTGTAAATAATATTTTTGTAAGATAAAATTTGTGTCTCTCTACCTAAACAATGGCATGACCTTTATAAACTAGGCTAAAAATCGTTCAGGGGAATTCTCCTAATTTGTCTTGACTTGGGCTTGAAGTCGGCCAATACTTGTGCGAGTAGACCGTTGATCGACAGCAAAGATGCTTCGTCGATCGATGGTCATGCTTGACTTCGACTCTGACTTAGCTGATCGTGAGCAGCTACTAGATATGTTCTCTGAATGCTCTATAAAGCTCAATTATCTCCATAATGCTCCAAAACGTACCTTGACCTGAAAAGACTCTAAAATACACTCTAGACATACATAGTAGACTCCAAATAGGGTCCAAATGATAATATTAAACTGGTAAATAACAAGGTATATCAACTCTCTCAGACTTATCCGTTTGTTTTTCCTCAAGTAAAACAAAGGTGGCTTGTGAAAGAGGTTTCAAAAGCGGGGACTCACATAATACATAAGCATAACTATCACTCCTACTATATCGCAACCACATTGAATAATGCTAATCAAAGAGAAACTTTTATGCCTTATCCTAGTAAAGCAACCAAATTTATTCTACCAGCAACTCAACAAATACTAATTTGAGTCACATCTCTACTGATCTCATTTATTTGCATTAAAATAAAGTGCAGGCTTTATCTTGGGAGTATCGATCGAAGGACACATAGACTCAACTCATGCAAACCTGCATGTATAGGTATAAAGCCTTTTCTGATCATTTTCTTCCTTCTTTTCTCTCAGTATCTTTTTGGATCTCAAACTCAATGGACAATGATGCTGCTACAGTCCATCTTGCCATCTCATTTTCGATTTTTTTTTGAAACAAAATTGTAGGCGAATAATGGGGTCATCGGTAATGTACCTACCCCTCTACATCTCAGGAAATCATCTCAATCTTTTCTATTATAGATCCTGAAGAGAGAGAGAGAGAGAGAGAGAGAGAACGAAAATCAGAAATACACAGATTAGTACCTTACAAACTTCCAGAAGGAATGCGATCTGATGTATACCAAGCCCTAAAGCAAGCAAAGTAGTCAGTATTAGGTTTGAGATCAGCTTTGGTTTCTTCAAACTTTCTTAGTAAGTGTGATCCACTTTGACATCTCTAGTAATCTCTGCAATCAACATATCTAAGAATGGTGCTATAGGGTGGTTAGTTGATAAATAAGTTATGATCAAAATCTCATTCTTGACTCTATAAAAGCTATTTGAAAAAAATAATAGATAAAAGCTCAAAATAGATAAAAAGCATTAGCAATCCTCCTCCAGACTAAAATAACATTGTCCCCAGTGATAACTCGTCGGTATTGGTTAATAAAAACTAAAGCATAAGTAAAAAATTGAGATAAAGTCGAGGTTACCAAACTCCATAAGGCGTGTCGACCGATGGTAAGTGTTGAGCGTCGAACGATGGTGAACCATCCAAGCCGTCGACCAAGGTGTCGACCGATGGTGGTTTCGACCTGTTCTACTCCTCCTATGAAAACCTAAATTATTTAAATAAAAACCGTAATTAATAACTAAATAATGAAAAATCAAAATAAAGTTACTACCTCGTGGGTTACCTCCCACTCAGCGTTTGGTTATAGTCTTAAGCTCTACGTTTTTACTTCTGTACTAGGAAGGTGGTTCATCATACCAATGTAGAAATCAAGTATCTATATACTCTCTTCTTGTCTCAAACCATGCACTGATGAAGCCTCTTACAGCCTCATATTTCTGGTTTTCTGATTTTCCATCTTCCTCTGAGCAAACGCCAATCTGCTTATTCCTTCTTCGAGTGCTTGAATGCATCCCATCAACATGTTAAGTCTGATGCTTGAAATTGAAGTCATAGCTGATGCATTAGGAAGCACCGTGGCTTGGCTAAATGATAAGTTGGTTTTCTTCTGAGAGAATTGTGTTGCTTTTGAACCTTTTTGTTATTAATTTGAACTAATTATCTAAGTTTGTGTTTATATTGAACCTTTAATGTTTCTGTTTCATAATAAAATGTCTTTCAGAAACCAAAATCGATTATATATACATATATATATATATATATATTATTTAAATAATGTGTGTGTATATATATATATAACTGATAGAAACAATTATACTTATTTAACTGCTATAAGAGTTTTAAGAATAATTTAAAAATGATGTCAACAATAAATATAATAACATTAAAGATAGCTATTAAAGAATATTTAATTGCGCCAAGAAAGTGTTATAGTATATGACATTAAGATAGCAATGAAAACAAACGTTATCTAATGTGTCTGACCTACTATGACGGGTGATGATACATCGATTCATAAACCTCTATCGTACCGTTAGATAGCGTTTTCCGTCCACTAATAAAAGCTTTTTTCATGTAGTGCACTTAAACTATCACAGAACACATTAGCCTGATCATGATGAAGACCAAGATCACCGACCAATCCTCTCAACCATATCGCCTCTTTAGCAGCTTCTGTCAATGTCATATACTTTGCCTCAGTAGTCGTCACTATGGACCAAAGTCGCCTTCCAACTCACAACAGAATGACCCAAAGTAAATATGTAACCAGTCATAGATCTCATGATGTCCACATTTCCTGCATAAACAGAATCAGAATATCCAATAACCAGTCTCCTTGTCTCCATAGAGAAGACCAGCATCATATATACCCTTAAGATACCAGAAAATCTCAAACTCAAAATTCAGTAGCTCTTTCCGCTTCTGGACATCACACATCTTGGCAGCTATCAGTATGTCATTTGCATACAACAGAAGGTAGATATAATAGTTATCATCCACCTTGCTCATGTAAACACAATAGTGATAAGGACTCTTGTGGTAGCCCAACTTGACCATATAGCTGTCAAATCTTGTGTACCATTGTTTAATAGACTGCTTAAGTTCATATAATGACTTCTTTAACTTGGACAAATGATCTTCCTTACCAGAAACCAGAAAACCATCTTTTATCTTATAAATCTACTTGGAAGTTACAACCTTTCTCCCAAATGTTAGTGTGACCAGGTCCCCTGTATGATTCTTCTCATGAGATTGCATCTCATCTCTCATTGCATCAAACCATTTTTCAGACTCATAACTAAAAATAGCTTCTCTGTAAGTGAATAGCTCGTACGTATCCACTTCCTCTGAAAAATGTAGTGCATAACCCACCATATCATCAAAACGATATCTCTTTGGTGGCTTGACATTAACTCTCGTTAGTCTATCTCTAGCAATATTGTGTTTTTCAGACCCAACATGCTAATTTCTAGAATTAGAAGATTATCGCTGCTCATTTGTCGTTGATCGCTCGATCCATGTGTATGGATCGATCGATCATGTGTTATCGGGCATCGATCGCTCATATGTTATCGGGCATCGATCGCTCGATCTGATAATTTTGATTGTCCAATCCTGTGTCAGGCGTGGATCGGTCGATCTCTAGTAATCCGACTGGATTTCTTGTAGCTCCACCTGCTGGTTAAAATCCTTATTCTCTGCTTCAGCCCAAAACATCTTCTCGAAACCAGCATTAGAAAACATGCACCTCGCTCTCTCCTACAAAGTTTGGTTCATTCTCTATGCTACATCATTATGTTGTGGTGTATACATGATTGTATGATGCCTCGCAATCCCTGCATCATTACAAAACTGATTGAACTTTGATGAACAGAATTCTAAACCATTTGCTGAAATCGTAGAACCTTCCAGAAAAATACATATTACCATGAACGAAACCTCTCTTAACCACATTTGAACCCATGTAGACCCTCAAAGCTCTCTCTCCACCTGAATACTTGAAACCAATCCAAAAGACTAACTGAGATCAAGTTCTTGAACATTATTGGAACATGTCTAACTCCGGTAAATGTGCAGCTCTACCATCATGTTCCCTGAGCTTTATAGAACCGATTCCTGCAATATCGCAAGAAAAGTCATTTGCCATCTTTATCTTGCCGTCAGTCACTTTCTCATACTTTGAGAACCAATTACTCATTGGACACATATGATAAGACGCTCATGTGTTTAGAAACCACTCTAGAATAGTTCTTCCATGAGCAACTAGAGCAATATCTTCATTAAACTTAGCTTTATTCTCTGCTACAGCAGCAGAATCAACTTGTTTCTTCTTCTTAGGACCATCAGATTCCCAATGTCTCTCTCATTGCAGTAATAGCAAATATCAGTTGGCTCAGGTGCTCTTGGAAACGACCTTCTGTCTTTCCCAAAATTATTTCCACCATCTACAAACAACCCAGAAGCTTGGTCATTTGTACCAGAACTTGATTCCTTGTGATGCAACTCCCTGCTGTGAAGTGCTGACCTGACTTCCTCCAAACTCACAGTACCCTTAGTTCCTATTAATGATTGAAAGAGTTCTCATAAGAGTTAGATAGTGACACCAATAAAATCAATGTCACATCCTCATCCTCCACCTTAACGCCAATATTACTCGGATCTAACATAATGGAATTTAGACTATCAAGATTAACTTAAAGTTGTGTACCTTCTTGCATCCTCATATCGACAAGACATTGTTTCCCAAGTAGCTTTTTAGTCAGATACTTCGGCATATACATCTCTCTAACTTCAACCACAAACCAGCTGCAGTATCAACACTGGAAACCTCAATGATGATTTCATCTGTCAGCCTCAACAAAATCGTTGAGTGTGCCTTCTCTTCAGTTACCTCCATCTCAGCTATAACAGGTTCAACCTTCTTCCTTGACAACGTGCCCAAAGACATTGTTGCTTTAGCAACGCCTTCATCTTGATTTGCTTGAAACTGAAATTGTTCTTTCCAGTAAAATTTTCAATCTTCATGTTCATCCTAGACATCTTCTCACCAGATTCAATCTGAAACTCTAATACCAGTTTGTTGTGACAGAGATGCACTCATGGGCCAGATGCTCTACTAGAGCCAGATTGGATGCCCGTGCTGGAGGGGCATACGATCTAGTAGAGTAAGACGTCTGTCACCAAATGTCAAATTCCTCGCTTAGTATGATATTGTCCGCTTTGAACCTAAGCCCTCACGGATATGTTATTGGGTCCTTACTCCCAAAAGACCTCACACTAAGTGGAATGGACCATATTATATATATATATATATTAGACTTTCTTATGTCTAATATCCGATGTGGGATTTTGATTGCCTTTTTATTTATTCAGACAATCCTCCCCTCAAACCAAGGACAACAGAATTTTGGCTCGGATACAATTTGTTATGATGGATGTGAGAAGAAACAGATTAACAAAATGATAAACAATAAAGAATGACACAGAGATTTAACGTGGTTCACCCCTAGGGCTACGTCCACAGGCAAGGAGAGTACTTTATTGATGGAGGCGAGTTTCAAAGTACAGTTCTCATGCTACATAATAGGGTAAAACGCTTAAGGTATATATAAGAAAGCATTTAATGAAACTTTCCATATTTCTCGGATTTGGCAAGGAGCGCCCACTCCATGCAGCAGGGAGCGCTCGATCCCTGCCAGAGAGCACTCGATCCCTGACGCAGGGGGCACTAGCTCCCTGCCAAAGAGCGCCTGATCCATGACACAGGGAGCGCCAGATCCATGACACAGGGAGAGCCAGATCCATGACACATGGAGCGCCAGATCCATGACACATGGAGCGCCAGATCCATGACAGAGGGAGCGCCATATCTCTGCCAAAGAGTGCCCGATCCATGACTCATGGATTGAGCGGTCTACTGCAACTCACAGATTTAAGGCATAATTCAACACTTAGCAACCCCAACTGGTACGGCCAAGATGCTACCAAAAAGAAAAAGAGAAACTAGAGATGAGAAGAGTTTGATTCTTCTCGACAAAAATGGTGTGATGAGGAGATCAAGACTTTTCTTTAACAAAAAAACATGTTATATGATGTCAAAAGGGGTAATGATTAGTCAATCATATCGTCATCTCATGACAATCATCCCGCCACTTGTTTCAGATGTGGAAAATAGGCAACTGCGTACAGCTCACTGGACAGATACGAGTTATTGTCCTAGTCGAAAAATACATTAGTATCACAGTAGACTTGTCAAGGCAGATAATATACACCTATCACATCCGTCTCATTACCATAAAGATCACCGAGTTCAATGGCCCACACGTCTAACATAGTAAAATCGACTCATCCGCGAACGTTTGCATAACTAGTTTTCCTAAAGGATATAACTACGCCGATTTAAAGTAACACTGAAAATAAGTTATCTTGTTCTTGAGTTCGCAACATATTAGCTATGTCTTGATCTGACACTCAGCTAATATGTCCGATAGATCATGTTGCCTATGTCCTGGTCAAACACTTAGCCAATATATATGTTCGACTGATCTCGTCAGCTATCTTCTGATCAGACATTTAGCTGATATAGGCATGAGTTCAACACACCATGACAGGTTCTATACTCACCTACGAATGAGGTCATAGTAAACTCGCCTTCTCGACACGAGTTTCACAGTAAACTCGTCTTCTAGGCATGAGTTTACTGAAACTCGCCTAGATCAGCGTAAGCATAAAAGCGCCAATTTCCTTGTCTCATAAACCCTTTCATAAAATTTGCATAAATCAATTTCATTTCTCTCAATGAACTGGGGGAGGGCTTACTGTTGGAGATGGCTTTGGCCCCTCAACAAGACCTACTGAACAATGAACTAGGCACATTTAAAACGGAGTCACTAGAAAACCCTAGACTCTACCTTTGTATAAATAAGGAGGCACCCTCTCCTTAGAAACTGAATTCATTTTCTCAGATCCACCATATTTTCTAGAGAGAAAATACATTTAGAGAGAACCAACTAGGCATATGCCTTCATCTAGGCACTTGTATTCCTTTGTATTAAATTACGATTGGCTTAATCTCTATTGAAAGGATACGTAGGCTGCCTTTCACTAGGTCCAACCATAATATGTAAAACCATGTTTATGTTCATCCGTCTAGTTTGAGCTCATCATGAAAACTTCTCCTAAGACCACCATCAAAATCATGTCTACTTTAAGTATGCACAGATATCAGATTTAACACTTAGAACGAACTTGAAAGGATCAGCGGGTTCGATCTCGTCTTAGTTTAAAGCATAAAAAAAATCAATTGTTTTGTTTCTCTTGATACGTGTGGTTTGGACTTCAGAAAGTCTGAACAGAGATGGTCCATTCCTCTTGGATTTAAAAAGCAGAAAATTGAAGATTCCTTTAACCGTCATCACAATAGGAACGACATGATGTGACGCCTTGTAAATGGATAGGTGTGAATCGAGACCAAATGATAATAGCAATAGTAACAATCTTGTGGTGACATCTCTTGATTTTAGTTATATGAACCTCTTTGGATTATTAACCCCGAGCTTTGGCGGTTTAGTTGACTTGATTTATCTTAACTTGACGTACAACTAGTTAATAGGAAATATTCTTCAGGATATTGGAAAATGTTCTAAGTTGGAAGTTATGTTCTAACAACCAGTTCAATGGTTCCTTTCTTGTCAAGATCAGGAACTTGTTCATTTGAGAAGCTTTAACATTTGCAATAACAAGCTTTCTGGTACTTTGCATGAAGAGATTGGTGATTTATACAATTGAGAAGAAGTTGTGGCTTATCTAATCAAACCCAACCCAAAAAATCAAAATTTAAATATATGAATCTAACTTGATTTATAAAATTATATACTAAATCTGAAATCTGAATAGAATACGATCGAAAACCCAAATATCCATACCTAATAGGGGGATCCTCACTCATTTACTAGTTATATGCCATGTTTGAAGACGCGAGCTAGGTGGCTTTAATCTCCGGAAAACATGTAAATCAGGGTAGATCCATGGCGGATTGGTGTTACTCGGCCAATAAATTAGTAAATAAAAACTCAATGTTTTCGTAGTTTTTATGTTTGGTGTCACATATGTATTTTAGATTTGATATATCTTCATTAAAACTTACAATATTAACTAGAAAAATCTGTGAAATCGAGAAATATTTTGAACAACGCCTATAATTTACAGAGAAATTGGAGTAAGAAGTTGAAGACAAGGTTGATCATTTTTAAATTATCTAACATAATATTTTAAGAAGTTGACAAAACGGATCCATAATCAGCTCAATCCCATGACCAGTCGCATAAAAAGTAAGACTATGTCACAACAACGTTAAATGTGCACAATATTAATATATAAACCCAACTAGGAATATAAATCTTTAGAATTGTGTCTCAGTTAGTGCTCATGTAATCTCCAATTAATTTATTCGGTGCTAATTCCTACACCTAGAAAATTTCCGAACAATGATTGTCATAAAATTACATTAATGCCCTTTGGAAATCATCATTTTCATCGACAAGTAGAAATTTTACCCATGATGTAACCATTTTTTTACGACAAAAGGTTATTACATTACTCAAACTTGAAGTGGTCTGGCTAACCAGGTCGGAATAGAACAACCAAAGTAATAGGGTTTACAATGAAAAGAGTGAGCGGTCATAGCTAAAGAATCAACAATTTCATAGTGCGTCCGTGGGATATAGGAGATCCTGAATTCCGGTAAAAAGAGTTGAATTGTCTTCATAGCATCCAGTTCTGTAGCAAAACTTGGCCATTCCTGAGGGTTCTTTATCATTGCAATCATGTCCTTGCAGTATGTCTCAAAGTTTTAGCATGTCGAATGTTGAACCATACATTCCATTGCACATCTTAAGGTCTAGGTTCTGTATGCAAAGTTGCTTCTCTTCTCACTATGTTCCTCGTCCCCAGCAGTTGAGTCTTTCCTTGACAATCCTTCCAAACTCATCCGCATCCACTAAATTGCGAGTTGAAGGTCCACGACCCATTAATCATACATATGTTATGCAAGCTTAGACCTCGAGTTTCTTCTAAGAAGGAATCTTGTTATGGTCAAGATACCATCTCATTTGCATTATACCAAACCTGACATTCGCTCTCCACATATCTTACTAGTTCCAGAGGATCTAAAGAGTTTATCATTCCTAACTTTCCATATGTATCAGATTAACCATGGATAAAGGTCTCTCTCCATAAATGAGTCCTCAAAGTTATTCTTCCTCTAGGAAAGGTAATTCATATTTATATAAATGCTCGACATTGAAAAATATTTAGACTAGACATTCTCCTCGATAAAGGACCACACATGTTAGTCTGATGGACACTCAAATATCACATGAATTACCGTTTTTTCCGGTTCACCACATCTTTGACAATAGTTATAGTGATGTAACTATTTAAAAGGTTATTTTGCTAATGCAAGGAATTTTAAAAAATAAATTACAGGTTTTTTTTTAATTTTCAGTTACATTTAGATGCCATAGTTAGAGATACAAAATCATCCAAAAGATTAATAGAGATATAGACCAACTGCAACACTGGCGTAGCGAGATCAAGGTGGTCTACAATCAGATCAGATCCTCCAGCTTTCGGAGCAACAAAAGATGCAAACACTGATCTAAATCACGTCAGCATATTTTAAACCAAAATAGAGTGTTACTAATAACCAGAGACTTCCCCAGAGATAACAGAACCCCAAAGATAAATGATGATGATGATGAATAGTTGAGTTTGGTTTTAAGCCTGCGGCCTTTCAGTTTCGTGTTTATATAATTCAGCTGGATGTGTATTTCTACAAACCAAAAAGAAAAAAGGTTGGGGGATAATGTCTCGTTACTTGCTCAGTAGAGCGTGCGGCGGTTGAATGATTCCATTGTTAAATTGGCAGTAAAAGCTGGAATCGAGTTGAATTTCCTGATGAATATTTCTATCTGCAATGAAACACACAAAAGAATGAGATTTGTACACTGCTATACTAAGAGGACGATCATGTTACCAAGAAAAAATACGTCTCTACACTTTACCTGCTTCGCTATCTCACCCTGAGAGGTGTATTGATTGTCCTGATGGGATGAAATCAGTATTACTACGTCAACCCAGATTTAAAAAAGCTTCAAATGCAACATCTGAAAGGTATATATATACATATATAAGTTGCTATAGTCACTTACTAGGATGCTGGTGTTTCCAGATTCGTAATCAAATTCAAGTTTTTCATCGTCACTTTGAGCGTAGATTGACTGGAGAGTAAACCGAGTAACTGAGATTCCATTGGGACGCTGATGTTCATCCATTACAATCTGCCACGAGTTTTACAACAAAGCAATTCGATAAGATAACACGTTTGTGTAGGTACACAAGGATTTATGATCATCATGAAAATAATGGAAGGTATAACAATTAAAGACAGTAACAGCTGACTCCCCCTTATCTATATGACATTTTCGAATTAGATAGTTTTAACATTATCATAAATTTTACGCATCCATAATCATTGCCTTCATGGAACAATTGTAATGCTAATCAAACTTAAAGACATGCGAGTGCTATGACATTGATACGAGCAAGTGGCATACCTTATAACCGAAAAGCTCACAACAAGCCCTTCTAAACACGGAAATCCTATCAGCAAAAACAGTTTTGTACCTGTGTTTCATAGGCTCTACAGGCTTCAGTATGAGGAAAGAAAGGTTACAGTTCGAACAAAAAGTATGCGTTCAACATTTATCAACGACATACCTCTCTTCACGTTTTTCAAGTGTAGCAATTTGCTCCTTCAGTTGAGCAATCTTTCCAGTTACATGAGAATCAACTAGCTTACCTGCATCTCCTATGAAACACACTCACGAAAATAAATTGTCAAAAAGCTTACTATGTAAACGACATTTTTTTGAAACACTAAAATATTTGCAGCAGTACACAAAAAAAATATGATGCAGAGTATGTCACAGAGACATTAAGGCATGCTTCTGCAGGCATAAGTTAATTTGTAGTGAGATTTAAATTGAAACGTTGACTTCTGGCAACCTCAAAAACAGGAAAAGGTCTACCATCCGAAATTTTACCTGACTGGCTCTTCAATTCTTCAACAGCTTGAAGTCTTTCTTTTGTTTTCTGTAACTCTGCTTGTAAAGCTTCTATTGTTTGTTTTGCCTCATTCTCAACACCAAGAGTATTCACCATGCGCAAAACCCTTGTATTTGCAGCAGAGAAATCACCATGACCCAGCTGCCAAATAAAAAGCAAACCATTTAAATGTTAAATGGCATTTGTTTGCTTTTACAACAATGGAACATATCATGAAACCTTACACAAACAAAAGATGCAGTACATAAAACTCATTTCAACCGTGGAATAGTTAGGCAAAGAAAGAGTCAATGTTAAAGTTTCAGTCAAAATGTCAAGAGTTGATCTTCAACAGTGTGCTACAATTAAAGTACCTTTGACTCCAGCAAAGAGATCTCAGAGCGAAGGCGATCATTATCCCTTTCCAGCGACTTCATTCTCCTTGCTTCACTGACTAAATTATCATTCAGATGTTCTATTTCATCGCGTTGACGATTATTGACATCTTTAAGTTGACTTAGCTCCTTCTCCAACTCCTTAAGATAGTTCTCCTTTTTCGCAAGAGAAGATTCATAGCTCTGTACAAAAATAAAAGGGAAACTAAGAATACGCTACGAACAAAAAGAAGTCAATAATGGTATTCTAGAACCTGAGCAAAGATTCCGTCTGTTGTCGTGGACACAGGTCCGTCACTGTTGGACTTCCTTAGTCCACTAACAACAGCTTTTAGTTGTTCTTTCTCTTCTGTGACCAAAGCAAGCTGTCATTATAAGATAATAGATCTGTTAGCAACATTGCAAAAGTACATGTTTGTATCAACGATGTCCCCAGTCAAAACACTTGAGATAGTATCCTATGAATAATGACTCTATTTACAAAGCTTTACTCGCTTCTTATGAGTGCACAAACAATTTATCAACATGAAATACGGATATGAACCTTGTGACCCTTTACACAGCACAAGCAACAAAATTCAATCGTACCATTACTTCAATCCTCTTCACATCAGATTTGAGTGCCTCAGATTTCTCTTTAGCTAATGCAGCTTCAGTTTCAGCATTCTGCTTGCCAAGTTGTGCAGCATCCAGAGCAACCTCCAGTTGGTTAAAACGTGTACTTGCTTCCCCAATCTTCATAGTGCTATCAAGCACCTCCCTTCAAAAGACAGAACACAAGTCACTAGGAAGTCATAGCTACAGGGGTTACCTCAGAGAGTTTAATAAACTAGAAATCAGTATTAGACTACTCTAGATGATTGCTCACAAGCACAATTACCTCCTAAGATTTTCACTAGCAAGCCAAAATATCTCTAAAATATAAAGTTACACCTGTACAAAGTGGTGTTGCAAATGTCTTACGATAAATAATATCTAGTTCATCTACGAGAAATCGGGAAAATGGGTAATGACAACCACCTCAGTTCTCTCTCCACAGAATTCTTTTATGGCAGTTATAGTTATTTGAAACAATATCAGAAGAAGACTAGTGATAAGCTATATTCTGCTAAGACCATGTTGACATACTTTTGCAGCGTCGAGAATTTCATAACAACGTCATCAGGACAGGATACACCAGGAATGTTGTTTAGCAATGACTTCCAAGAGGACACCTCATTCTCCAACTTGTCAACGCTTATCTGCAATTCAGGCAATTTTGATAACTCAGATTCTGCTCTCTCTCTACGGCTTTTTTCTTCCAGTAATTTCACTTTCAACAGCTCAGCATCTAATTGCTGTGATTTAAACTTTCTAGCTTCTCGCACTTCAGTTTCCTGATAAAATTACCAAGAATCAATATAGTTAAGAAATCCAATACGGAAACTAGCATAACAGTTTGTCAAACTTACACAGCGCTTAAGTTCCTCCTGGAGAGTTTTAACCAATACATTGTTATCTGAAGGAGAAGCAGCTTCAGAAGTGAATGACGAAAGCTTCTTGTATACTTCAGTTTTTTCGTGCAAACACTGCAAAGAAACCAAAAAAAATCAAATGAGTCAGCGAGAAACTACCAAAATAGCTGATAACTTATAAAAACTTGTTCTATTATATTTAACATTTACATAAAAACAGGCTACCTCGTCAAATTTCTGTTTAAGATCCTCCAGCTGTGATCTTAAGAGATCTGACTCCGTCTCTGCACTTTGTGCTCTACATTGCATCCTTTCAAGCTAAATAGCAAAGAAAAACTCCAGTCAAGATATCATGAGAAACAAGCCTTGAGTCAATAGTATTGACTCAATACATCAAGTCTCCTAATTGATACTTACATCTGCACCAATTCTAGATACAGAAAGCTTTGCTTCTTTACCCAAGTAGGCAATATCATTGTTCAAACGTTTTCTCTCCCTGTCCACACTACCAGACAGCTGACTTAGTTTTTCTTCCAAAAGTTTAGCTTTTTCTTCTGCTGTTGCAGCAGAAGACTCAGCTTTCTTTCGAAGGTTCATTTCACTTTGAAGCTTTACCTGGTGACAAAAGGATTATGTTAATGATATAGCCACCAATGACAACAAATTAAAATGACAGATGAACAACCTCCAGGTCATGGCAAGACTGTAGTGCTTTTGCATACCGCTCTTGTGAATTATTCATCTCCATTAGGAGCTGCTCCTGAAGCACCTTTTCACGCCCTTTGGCAGCAGCAAGTTCTTGCTCCGAGTATAAGAACTTATCTCGAAATTGCTTTCTTTCTTCGTCTGTTAGAAACCATATCAGCGGCCAGAACCTAACTAGCATTTGAAATCAAGACTTTCTTAATTTCAAACTGAAGAAAACCAACAAACCTGCTTCGGTGAAATTCTGATTTAGAGTCTGTAACATGGTCTGATACTCCTGCGCTTGTTTCTCTGCTTTGCTTAAGGTATCTAGAACATCAGCCTTAACCTACAAACAACGCGAAAACCTTTAGATTTAAGCACCGTTGAGATTCGCTAGGAAGAAGATTTTAGTAATAACCATTTGGCGGCACTGATAGGTGCAAAGGTACTGATCGGAATGGTCATGAGAAGTTGTTTGAAGCGGAGCAGGAAGAGGAGAATCTTCGTAGATAACGAGCTGGTTGCCGGAGGTAGCGGCGCCGGTGGGGGTGGAGCTGCCGCCGGCGTCGGACCGGGGCTTCTTCGGCGGCGGAGTCCTCAATATCATGCTGGAATTGGACAATTAGGGTTACGTACCTCCCACAAGAAATCTAGCTTCTCCGATTTTGAAACCCAAGGCGCCACTCCTCAAAACCGACGAAGTTTGATGAGAGTGAGGCGTTCGGTCTCTCGTCTATTCCTAATGGGCTTTCGATTGTGGGCTAACATCAGCGGGTTAATTTCGTTACCCCCAGGCCTTTCCTACCAATCTATTCTATTAAAAACCAGACTATAAACTATATACGGATTCTAATAAAGAAATTTGGACACAAGTCTTCCGAGTGAAGGTTTAAATGGGAATTCTGACGAAAGTGAGTACAAGGGTCGATGGTGTTACATTGATGGAGCATGGAAGGACAGTGATCGTTTTTCAGGCCAGGGATGGTTTTTCTTTACGGCGGAACCCTCTACCAAAGTAATGGGATCTATGACTATTAGGCCTAGCTTATCCCCTCTCCATGCAGAATGTGAGGCTTTGATTTGGGCGATGGAGTGCATGACGATCCTTCAATTCCTTGACGTAAGATTTGCAACGGATTGTTCTCAATTGGTGAAGATGGTGTCTACGCCAACGGAATGGCCAGCTTTCGGTCCTCTTCTGGAGGAGATTCAAAGATGTAAGAATTTTTTCCCGCATTTCACCCTCCAGCATATCCCACGAGCACAAAACATGATGGCGGATAAACTTGCACGCGGTGCTCGGAATTCTCCATCACATGTCTACTATGTTGGGACCTCGACTCCAGATTGGGCTTCTGGACCAGTGATTCTACGTTAGACCTTTCTATTACTTATGTTGTCAAAAAAAAAAATAAAGAAATTTATATTATAAAAGAGATAAAGACAACATATGGATATGATTATCCATTCACTTAGTATTTAATTATTTGGTTCTCTTAGTCGGCAAGTTACAACCTACTTACTCTTCTTATATATATGAGCATTAGCATTTTGTTGTAGAGTATAATAGAAACAAAAAAATCACTTCTTTCTCGTATACAATATGTCTCTTTCTACATCACAATAAGTTACAAACTTATCTAATTTACAACACGTTATCAGCACGAATCTCTAACCAACTAAAGTTATACTAGTGAGGTAATGTTTAAATTATTAATTATTTTAATTTTATTATTGT